>CAKKOB020000431.1:0-40171 GCA_918844115.2 Phlebotomus perniciosus | reverse complement strand
TTTTTTTTTAAGTTTATTTTCTCTAAGTTTAACCCTTGTGAAGTTCGTGAAGAGCTTTAGCAAATTTTATAAAAAAAAACTTTCAATTTTAAAATAATTTTCAAGATTTTGAATAGTTTTGCAATTTATTTAGAAGTTTTTGAATTAGGTAGGTGTATATTCATTTTAAAAGTTCCGTAGAATTTGCGAAGTTCTGGATATTTTGAAAAATTATTAGGTAAAAGCTTTAGAGAAAATTTAAAAAAGTGCTTTCGAAAATCAGTATATATATCTTTAATAAATATATCTTCTGCAATTTTTTTGTCCTGATGTTAAAAAAACTAAAAATTAATATGCCAAGTTTTAATCCGGATTTATGAAGAACAGCTTGACCAATTCTCCTAAAATTTTGATATATTTTTAGGGAAACTTGAATCTTTAAAAAAGTCATGTTAGAGGACCTAATTCGTTTTATACTTGAAATAAGGTCTTAATATTAAACATGTCTTTAAATTAAAAAAATAATTATTTTATCCCTATTCTATAAACACCAACTCTCTATTTGCTTTTAAATTCACTACCAATTAACACAAGCTAATCCAAATGACCACGTGGACTAAAGATGATTTACCTACTATACAATGGAAAATCCTCGAGTGCCCTTCCTTTCAATAAGTTGTTAGAGTGAAATATGCCGCAATAAAATGTCTCATATGACTCACTTTCAATCATCTTAATAAGACCCTCAAGCAACACTTGTAGTTGAAACAAAAAATATATCACGAGAATTGATGAGAAAACTACCGTCTAGCCGAGAAAATAATCTCAAGAGCTTTAGCGATTTCCTTAACTTTCCAGTCAACTATCTGGGGTCACGATATTGGCCATTCCCGCCGAAATGTACGGATATGGGACACAATTTGCCATTATTGTGCCCTGCATGATGATCACAACATCCATCATCAACTTCATTTTCGTCCCTGTCTTCTACCACAACAACCTCTCAAATTGCTATGAGTACCTGGAGATGAGATTCAGTCCACGAATTCGCCATCTCATCACCGTCACCTTTATGGCCAATTGCTACTTCTTGCTTCCGATTATTCTCTTCATTCCCGCCATCGCTCTGTCCCAAGGTAATCTAAATCTCTTCCGTTTCTTTTCTTACTGCGAGACTTGACTGAAAAACTGTTCCTCCTCTTTCCAGTGACTGGGATCAATGATCACCTGATTAATGTAATCGGATGCTCCGTGTGTGTCATCTACACAATGCTGGTGAGCCATCTCAAGTGCTTCTGGCAATTATTTAGCACGCGTGCGAGTTTAATTGATATGATCTTTCCCAGGGCGGAATAAAAGCTGTCGTGTGGACTGATGTTATTCAGGGATCAATAATGGTGGCTGCATCACTCGTGATACTGATCTGTGGCGTTCGTGAGGTGGGAAGTCTATCTGAGGTCTTTGATCGTGCCTTCGAGGGCGACAGAATTGAATTCTTCAAGTGAGTCTCGCAAAATGTGTGTCTCTATCAGAGAAATTACAAGGGGGAAATAAATGGCGCGAATTTGTCGAGTCAGTGAGCTTTCAGTAATATTTAAGTTTTGTTGAGCTTTTATAGGAATTACAAAAAGCTCTTAAACTTTGAAAAAAGGTAATCCTTGATTAATTTCAATGCTTTCGCAATATTTTTTAAGCTTTATAAAGAAAGTTCAAAGCTTTCCGTTAAGAGTTATTTTTTTAAACAAAAAATTTTCCAGCAGTTATTTCCCCCTTTAGAAATTCCGATTCAATCCCCCTTCCGCTGATCCCTGATCTCATGTCATCTCTTTATGCAGCATGGATCTCGATCTCACGGTTCGTCAGACTTTTCCAAACGTGGTTTTAGGCGGAATCATCATGTGGACGGCCTACATTGGCCTCAATCAGAGCTGTGTGCAGCGCATCGTGGCCCTCAAGACGGTCAAGCACGCCAAAAATGCCATGTGGCTCTTCTGCATCGGATACTTCATCCTTGTGGGCATGAACCTCCTCATTGGGATCACCATGTTTGCCCGCTATTATACATGTGACCCACTGAAGCTGGGCATTGTTAATAAACTGGACAAAATGGTGCCATTCTTCGTGCAGGACACCGTTGGGGGTCTCACAGGGATGACTGGAGTGTTCATCTCGTGCGTCTTTAGTGCTGGTTTGAGCACAATGTCTGCCAATTTCAACTCTCTGTCCGGAGTGATCTACCAGGACTACGTGAGAAGACTCCCGGGATTCCAGCACTCTGAGCAGAAGGCCAGCTTCTGGATGAAGACAATAGTTGTCCTCTCGGGATTGTTCTGTGTCTCTGCTGGAATAATTGTAGACAAATTCGATAGTATCCTCGAGATGATGATGACGATCCCTACAGTGTCCTCAGGAGCCACTATGGGCGTCTTCTGCCTGGGCATGCTGAATCCCTGGGCGAATGAAAAGGGCGCCTTTTGGGGTGTTCTGGCCAGTATCGCTGTCACAGGCTACTTGGCTGTGAGATCCAAGATCGCCATTCTGGGAGGGGAAATGTCTTATCCCCTCCTGCCCACCAGAATAGACGGTTGCGAGGAGTTTGGCTTCAATGTTACTCAAACTGCGTTATCTTTGTGAGTAGCTTTTCTTTATCTGGGTATTTGATTTTCTTTGTTACTCTCCATTTTTTCAGAAATGATACAATGACCTCAATTCTCGCTGAAGATGATACCTTTGCACTCCACAAAATCTCTTATGCGTGGTTCTCAGTCTTTGGCTTTGTCATTGTTCTTCTGGTTGGCATCCCAGTGAGTATTCTCACCGGATCAAATGATATTTACAAGACAGGGAAGAGATTGATCTCCCCAGTCGCTCATTGGCTCCTTCCGGAGGATATCCGGGAGAAGGAATCAGCCGTTAATGTGGATAATCAGGATCATTTAATTGAAAAGTGAGAAATTTCTATACTTATATATCATGGAAAAAGACGTTATATTCAAATCTTCTATCTCTCTCAGACAAGGAAATCCCGTGAAGGAGACCACCTGGGTTTGGGAGTCCCCAGAAAAGGCGGAGAAAGCGGAAAAGGGGGAAAAATAACATTTAGCGTCTGCAAAACAACTTTCCTACCTGAAATCCTCCGAGGATAGCCTCGAATCTTCATTTGGAATTGCTCCTCTGGTAATTTTTGCGTTACTTTTGTCACTTTCAAATCATCAACCATAAACTTTGAGGAAGCTTCGGCAACCATTGTGATACTCTGCTGGTGCCGGTGTCGCCGCATGGAAGCCACCAAAGAAACACCTCATGGACACTGGCGCCACCCAGTTATTTCTCAGGTGTACCTGCAGGTGAGGGAAAATCACTTTTCTCGCGAGTATTAAACAAATAAAATTACAAAAGACAAGCCGATTTGATTCAAAAAGATGTTTTTGAATGGATAAGTTTTCAGGGGGAAACGCAATTTGAAATGCGCTTTCGCCTGAGGTTAGGCAAATTGTGGCGGGAAACTTTCCCTCCAAAAAGTATAATCTTCATCATGAGAGATGATCTAGCAGCGAAATTGGCACAAGCCACGAGAAAATGGACATTAATCTCAAATGAGCAGAAATGTCTGTATATTTGTAGACATTCTTGAGATTTCACATTGGATAATTATGTATTCATCAATGTCAGAGTTACCGCCAAGGCTGGAGGCGCGAGACGCACGAGTGATAAGCCTGCGTTGGCGACTCTAATGAAATTGTCTCTATATTTTCCGTATGGACAATCAGCCATTTAGCAAGTGATTAAAGTGGCAGTGGAGGATTATTATAAGCATTTATAAATCAAATTTACTCATTATCTCACAATTGGTCACTTTCTGCCATGGAATCTTCCTCAAGAGCATATTAGGAAAATTTAGCAAACAACAACAATTATGTTGACCACCCGCTTCTGTCTCTCTTGCACGCACTATCACACCCATGTTGTAGATTAGTGGGTCAGAGTCATGAAAAGCTTGATGAATTTCAATGTGACTCTTTTTTTTACGTTCAAGAGTGAAAAGAAAGAGAAGAAGACGTGGAACAGGTGAAATGAAAAGAAGAATTATGCAGCCCAGAGTCTCTCGCGACTCAAGATGGTTAGTTTCTCTCATTGAGACACCAAACAACCAACTAAAGCTAAACAGTTAAGGTTGCCTCACATGGAAAGATTCATTATCTTTTCATCATGCCAAGAGAACGTGTTTTTCAGATGGCAAGAACTTGATTTTTCATCCGGAGAAAAGAAGTTACTTCTGCACAAGGTGAGACTTTTCACAATTGCCAAGAAAAAGATCGCGAGTACGCGCGTGCTGATGAGTTGTGGAGAGACTTCAATAGAAATCAAAAGTGGAACATGAGAGACAAAAGGTGGAAATCCAGAGTAGAGCACAGAGTATTTAGATTTCGCGATCTTCAAGATCACGTAAGGTGATCTCGTGCGAGGATCAGTTGACAATTATTCAAATTTAAATTTCCCGGAAGAGATTTTCCTCCCGTTATCCTTCGCGCAATGATTTTCTTATGGAGATTTTTTTTCTCCCTCAATGGTGCATCTCGTGTACAACCTAATGAAGAGGAATGACCAAGAAATTTCTTTCGAGTGAAATTCTCGTACACTCACGATCACCGTTGATCGCTGCCGTTGCCACAGTCCGGAGAGCTACGAGTGCCCCACAAAATACACACCACTTGAGTTTCCATTTCGTAGGCAGTCAGTCAGTTCGTTACCATCGAGGTGTTCACATCTATCTGGCCTCACTCCTTCGGGGACGCACTGAAATTCCATCCCAAGTTCACTGAATCAGTGCAATATCGCGACGCAAATTGCCAAGATCTCGCTAACTGAGACATTTTTTATTCTCCGTGTTATCGGTGAAGTGTGATGTTTTGTGATAAGAAAATGATTCTCACCAGGATCAACAGGTGATCCCGAAAAACATTCGATCCTGTTGAGTTTTTTCAGCACTTTGTGGATTACAGTTTTCTAACACCTTCTCTCCTGCAAGGATTATCTTCTCCCAATCACATCAATTCCTCACGCACAAAAAGCCCGCAAATTGCAGAGATTATTACACCGCAGAGAATAAATTATGTTTAATAATATCTTTTTTCTAATAAGCCTTATGAATATATTGTGGATTGTGAGTGCTTCAGTGGATTGAAAAATTGGTGAGGCTTTTTTTTCGTACAATTGCTTAACTGATAAGAATCTGTGGTGTAAATGCCAAAAGACGCGAGTGAAGCCAAGTGAATAAATGCTTAAAGAATTATTCATAAAAATTCTCTGCAGAACGTATATTTAATTTCATCTGGGAATAGAGTCAATCGAGTAAGAAATCAAGGTGAGTGCTTCCAATGATCAGAAATTCCTGCACTTCTGCCCTCAACATGGGCAACATGGTTGGGTTTTGATGTAGAAAAAGGCGAAAAGGGAGAGAAAGAAGCAGGTGGAATACACTTATTCTCCCCTTCATAATGTAACTTTTGATTCTGTTCCACGGTCTCTCAGGTACTTAAATTCTTTCCTCCTTTGCCCATATGTTGGCGGAGGGTCGGACAAAAAATGCGAGATCCTTTGTTCACCCACAATGAGTCCTGAATTTCAAGGAATCCGTGTCCTTTTTGTTGAAGCATCTGTGAGGTGAATAAGGGGTGTATCATCGCAAATTTTAGTGACACGGGATTTGCGTTTCGTAACGACGGTTTTGTTCAAAATCTTAAATTGGTTTGAAAGGAAAACACTTTATTTTGCCAGAAATAATAAGAGTTTTGTTAGATTTATTTTAGAATATCTAGCAGAAATTGCTTCAATTTCTACAAGAAAGTACTTATTGATTTTCTAGCAGAATTAAACTGAATTTTTTGTAGAAGCTTATTGAAATTCCTAGAGAAATACTCTGAAACTCCTCAATGAATAAAACGTTTGTTAGAATTTAAAATGCCCTCACTCAGTTTTTATCACAGAATAGTTTAATTTATAGCAATTAATTCAATCTATGAAATTTCGTACAAGTAATAACAGAAACTGGTTTAATCAACAGAAATTTAATAGAATTTCTTGCAAATTACTCAATTTCTAATAGAATTCGTTTGAACTCAAAACAGAAACTGTTTCAAATTCTGGTTTTTGATTTTCTACCAGAATTCTAGAATATTTCGCATAAGCTTTCTCAAAATTCTAGACCGTTACTTACAATTTCTTACTTAAATAAATTTACAATCAATTTCTAGCAGAGACTTCTTAAAATTTCAACCAGAAATTAACACAAATTATCTGGAAATTTTCTTCCTCAAATATTTCTATTATTTTACATTCCCCGAAACACTCACAAGGAAAACATAACAAGAATTTCAGAATAGGAACAACCCCTTGTTGTTGAATTATTGTGAAATAGCACCGGGATTCTTGAGAATTCCTGGCTCAAGACTCTTCTTTTCCACTCTGGTTAAATGTTAGAGTGAGAGCCCGCAGTGCGTGGCGATCGATGATCGCCAGATGATTGCTTCTTTCTGGGAAGAACGGAATATATAAATTTCCTCATCAAGCCACTAAACGGCACTTTTCCGTCGACACTCTCGACATTTTCTTGTTTACTCTCTCTCAAAACGCTTAGGAATTTCTAACGAACTTCTCAATCCCATGGGATGATCTCTTCCAGTGATCTTCAGGGTATTTTAAAGTGGCTCTCATGTAGCCATATCTTTTGAGCAAAAAGGCCAGAGAGAGATGTTCCACGTGAAAAAATCAAAAGATAATCCCGTTAGTATATAGAAATTTTATTAGATGGTGTTTAGACTTGAGAAAGTGCAGCGACCACTTCAGTAAACCTCCGACAGACCCGCACAATTTTTCCTCCCCAAGACGATTTTTGCGCAATCAAACAAGTGGAACACGCACCATAACTTGGAGTACTGTACAGTATAAGAAATTGTATATATTCCTAAAAGTTGTGAGAGAAATATAAAATTATTGACATGAAAAATTATATAATTTCACGGATATTACCTACACTGAGTGTACTTCTTTTCTCCCACTTTAAATTTTTCTCCAACTCGCCACAAATTCACGTGGTTGGATGTCGTTGGGAAAGTTAACGAAAAAACAGAGAGATGATGCAAAAAATGGTCAATACTCTTTTTTTCTAATCAAATTTACTTTAAATAACTTACACTCCATCATCACCGGAAGTTTTTTCCTTGTGCAAATACAAGTCATTCAATTTACTCTCATGAAGTAACAATTAGCAGATATTTTCTGTAACGATCACGTTTCATCTCATTCATTGAAGTTGATGGAAAGAAAAAAAGCCATCGTTTTCAATTAATTTCCCTTCCTTACCGCTCGCTTAAATATCTCGCATGACTACCAAAGTTTGCACAAGGTGAACTTTTACTGGCATCTCGCTATCTCGGCAAAATTGTCTGGTATTTAAAGAGCATCATTACCAGGTAAAGAAGACACAGCGAGGAGTGAAAATTTTCCTCCATCTTGTGGGATGATTTCTTCCGCCTCTGCGCGATCAAGAAGGTGGCTAAAGACTTGTCTTATATCCACCTTGACCTCCACATCCATCTTCCACGTTTCTTGTATTTTATTTTTTTTTGTCCACGGCCAGAGACACCAAATTCTCGCATCGGCCGGTGATCGAGTGGCCAGTAAAAGTGGGCCACGTGCCTTTAAGATGCGTCACAGCTGATGACCAGCGACTGTTTATGCCACGAAGAAATTCTCCCGCCTTCAGGGCAAAATCTTTCTCTTCCCACTGAGAGACATTTCGGTCATTATATTGCCCATATTCCCGGTGAAATTTCCCCCTCTTTCTCTCTCAACAAAAGTGGATTTTTGCACTTGAACACATTTCATCTCTCGAATCTTTATCTTTCAATCGCCACGGAGTGTTAAGTCCAATCATGCTATTGTTAAAATAAAATGTGAAACAGATATTTTGAGAAATCCACTTTCGATAGAAATCAAACACTCCCTCAACTGTAAAACACGATGGTGAAGGTTAAGAACTATGCTTTACCCATCATATAAATAATTTGTAGCATAGCAGAAAATGTGAAAATTTTCATGTAGACAATATTAGACATTCAGAAGATTTTTTTTTCACTCAAAAATTGTTAATCAAGTTTCACTTTGAAAGTGAAACTGCTTCCTTTTCTTCAATTTCTGCTTAAAAAGTCGCTCTTGCCAGTTTATAACTTTTTATAAAATTAAATTATAAATAAAAATTCGTGTATTTCAAGATGTGTTAAATATTGAATGTTGCCTCCAACCCGTTCGCAAGGTAACTGTTTGGCCAAAGAGTTATGTGAATAGTTTGCAAATGTTTTGTTACTGTGGCTGGAACAAGAGAAATATTTTCCAAAAAACCCGATGCATAATTTGCAAATAAACTTTAAGGCTCTCTTTTATATTTGACCGGTAAAATATTGGACTTTTCGACTTTTCGTGATAAACAGCAATCAATCTCTTAAAACTGTAATCTTCGTAATACTTTTGGAAGTCTAAGAAATTTAGAAATATAAGATGAAAAAATCACAAGGGGGGATTATTTGATAGGAAGTGATGTACGCCTTAAATGAAGTCATTTTTTGCAAATATATAGTTTTTTGAAAATTATTACTTTATGGACACTTTTTAGGTTTCTTTTATAAAAAAAATTTTGCAAATCCTTTGAACAATCGAAGAGTTATAAATTTTTAAAACTAAGCATTAGAAAGTCATTGAAAATCAAAAAAAAGCCGAAAGTTCATCTCAGATTGTTTTATTTATTCTGAAAAGTTGTAAAAAATCTCCAAAGCTCCCTTACAATTTCAAGTTTGTGTAAATCGAACCATAAACTATTGAGAATTAAAAAAAAATTCCTTATCCTTTGCTTAGGATTTTCCAATTTCAAAAATAGCGTGATTATTTGATAAGCTATAAATAATATTTATATATAAATCAATAATTTAATCTGTCTGATCTATTCTCATCAAACACCCACGAAACACCAAACTCCATAAATTAAATGCATATTCGTCATGCAAAACAAAAAACCGAAATTTTTCGGGCTTTCACTGGTAGGTAAATCGCTTTTTTGGAATGCTGAAGGTTCCAGACTAAATGCATAAATTAATTGTAAAAGAAATCTAATAACAAGAGATGAAACAGTTTATTTTTTTTATTTTATCTTCATTTTTGAGGTCATTGAAAACCTCATTTAATTGGTGAGTGTCCAAAAATCGATTTTTGCGAAATGGCAAATTTAATTGAGATTCCCAAAAAGGTAATTTAAAATACAATCCCTGTAATTTATTTCCAAATCAAAATACAAAAGTTGCATCAATTTATTTTATACTGTTCGAGAATTTAAATTCTTTACAATTTGAGGAAATTTTCTTTTAAAAAATAAACAAAACCTTGAAAATTAATGCCAAATTACTGTCTATGGCACTCTAAATTACATTACTTTAAGTGAAGGGAGTAAATTGATTAGGAAATTAGCGAAAAGAATCAAGGCAAAATTGCATAAAAGTCGTTCAGAGCTTTTTAAGTGAGACAAAATGATATATTTCTATATAAATTGTCCAAGAGTTCAACAAAATGCACGATTTCCAATTAATAATCGAGATTATCTGCGAGGCGCAATTTGAGGGAAATCAGAAAATATGGAGTTTCTTTTACTCCGATTAATCCACTTGACTCAGCAATTATTCCCTCATCAGAGACAACTCCAAGGAGATCAATTGCAATTGATGTTGCTTCTTTTTATGCTGGGCACAGAGTCACCAGAGAAAAAAATCTCGATTCGCTCATTAAATATTTGATCAGAGATTACTTTTCAAACGTTGTCCCATTCGAGGGGAAAATGGGATAGAAATTAGGTTATTCATGACATTTCTTCTCAAGATCAGTGATCATGGTTCCGGTCTGGATGCTGATCAACGGTAACCAGCTTGAGTTTTATATTTTTCACTCCATCATCCCGCTAAAGATCACCCAAGATCAAATCATAAGATTTCTCAAATCACCAACAATAATCTTCGCTGTTTTTACAACAATACCCAGGAGCTGTATTTTATCGCCTTAAGTGCATCAATTAATGGAAGAGGAGAAAATTTTCTTCATATACCCGTGAAGTACAATAAAAACACGAAGAAATTTTTATTGAACATGTTTCTCTGGGCAATTTATTCTCTCGCTCCCACACATTATCGGGCACCTTTTTCCAAAACATCAAATTTACAAATTTGTGGATAACATCATAAATTTATATTTCCTCCATGAAATTCACTGGAGCATTCACAGACTTTTGTTAATGAAGTTGTTTTCTCATTTTTCAACCCAGCATAAGCCATCGCAAATTTCAATATTTAATAAAAAGTAAAAATAATACTTTAATAACTTTTTTTTACGTGGTGGTGCGTGAGAAATCAGTCGGAAATTTAATTTATATTTATTTTTAAAAGCTCTTTCTCATTCAACTTGTCACGATGAACGATCAATTTCATATTTAATCACATCTTAAATCCTTCACTTTTTGACTTTTACCGCTTCTGTGCATCAGAAATATTTAATTAGCATTAAAATCAGTTGATTGAGGGATAAATTTTTGATGGTTTCAACGTTAACAACCATCAATTTGAGATCAATATAAATTTTGCTATTTTATTTAGCAGAAAAAGAGAGTCACTGTGTAATTGACATATTATAGTGAATTGCTGGTATATTTATATAAATAATACTGTTCTTGAAATTCAGGGTTGAGGCAACAAACTTGATTAAAAAAAATTGTCATCTTATCACTCTCAATGCACTCAGAGCGCACTAGTAATAAAAATCATGTGTTTTTCATTCTTTTAAGGTATAATTTCCATACTTTTGAATGTATTAAACGAGCTGCTTCGTGTCCTGCGACTTCTTAGTTCCAAGTATAGTTTGAAATACTCATTTGTAAAAGACTTTTAAGAAGAGAGAGGATAACAGACTTTCTTATAGTAAAGGGTTATAAGAGGCTCTACCCTGACTAACCCCACCGTACATCTCTTTCCAATAGCTCTTCAAATTAGTGATGTAATAGTCGAAGATGTCAATAAAAAGGTAATTTTAAATTAAAAATTTAAAATTGTGGTGTTCAATTTGTTAGGAAACTGAATTGATTAGGTACAAAAAACTCAATGAAAAACTTATTATTTCAATTGTACATTTAAAAAGTATGAAAAACATCAATCTTTTTTACTTGTGCAGGTGTCTCATGTGCATTTTTCTGCAATTTCTCAAAATCCAAACAACCCGGAAGTCAAAGTGAATAAAAATCGCAAATATTTTTCACAAAATGAAATTTTCAATCTCTCTCTCCCTTTCCCGCTTGAAAAGCTGGTCTTCTCCGCCTTGACCTTCTGCGGTGTGTCCGGCCAGAAATTCATACAATGTGGGAAAGTTTTCACTCTTAATTTTTACCATACAACCAGAGACCAACATACATTGTACTGGATTGTATCTAATTTACCACCGAAATCATAGAAATATGCCACAATTTGCGGGGTGATGAAAGTTCAAAAGAGAAAATCCATTTCATGGAGGAAATTCATGAAATTCCTTCCTCTTTAATGTACCAAGAAACTCAATGACATTTTTGTCCAGCTGTGACAAAATAGAATAATTAAATGTCCATCGACTTTGTTCACATATTTTTTTGTCTCAATGATTTGATGGATTCTCCTTCAAAGGAAAAAAATGTGAGAGATTAAATTTGAAAATGATTGTGCTGAAATACAGGAAAATATCGTTAAAATTTCACGGAGTAGTTCACAAGTGAGTGATTTTTGTGCCATGAATTTGACAATGACCTAAAACGCGACACGCTTCCAAAAGTCTTTCTCAGATCGTATTGATGATCGTGATTGAGCTTTTTCATTCGAATCTCGCACGCGATTGATCTCTAACTCAAAATAATAAAAAACCGCAAAAACAATTGATCGATTATCACTTTTAGCCACTTAATCACGCGAAAGATCATGATCTTATAATATCTTAAAATGGGATAAGAGTGAAAGAGAAATTATGTTGACAAATCTCAAGAAAAAAAAAATTGGGTGGAAAATTATGCAAATTTCTTAATTCCTATGCACAGGCACGAGTGCCAATTTTTCTCCTAAGACATTTTGCAATTTTTTCCATCCACCACTGGCTTTTTGTTTCCACTTAAATGTGAATAAATTAGCAGCTCAAACTCCAAATCACTCGAAACAATGCAATTACTTTTCTGCATTATATCCATTTTGCACCAAAATCCTGCTTTTTCTCCCCACATTTTTTCGTTTGCAATTTTTTTTACATTTACCTTTTCATTCAAGGAAGGAGAACTGATCGTGTTACTCAATTCACAAAGCGTCACATTCATAAAAAACCATTTTGCTAATTTATCGCTTTGCTTTTACATGAAAAATATAAATTGTTTGCACACGTGAATGCAATTGGGTGGCTTTTGTGGCAATTAACTTGTCTTATATGTAAATTCTTTTATGATATGATAAAAATTCGTAATTAAAACTGATTATTTCACTTTCCAGATGACTTGTGGTGTTTCCTTCGTCGATCGAGCACTTAATCGATCTTTTTTCAAATTGGGCCACTTTATTGGTCGCCATCCGGGATATTTTCTCATCGTGCCAGTCCTTCTGGCTCTTCTCTGCATGACAGGGTAAGGATTGACTTTGAAATTATTTCTAATCATCTTGTTTTGCCCCCGATCAAGATTAACCAGATCGATATCTTGATTGCGAGAGCAATTAACAGCAGATTCCATATTCATTTCATTATCATAAAAATTAAAATATTTTAAACACGCTGGAAATAAACAATGCCCTTATTTTCAAATTTCGATCTCAATCATTTAACAAACACAAAGTATATTGAGTGATTTTCATAATTCAAAAACTAGATTCATTTTCGCATAAATTATAAGAATTCTTGTGAAAATTGAAATGATCTGAAATAATTTTCAATGCAGAACCTAATTTGCTCTCTAATTTTTCATGCTCAAGATCTTCAATGTGCGTAATTTCGTCGAAAAAAAATTTAAATTACAAGACTTGAAATACAAAATTACTATCTTTGCAAGTAATGTAGCTCAGGGCTCAAAAAACACGTAATTGTGGGCTTTGGAGTGTTGAAAAATCAATTTTCTAGATTACTTAGTATTTTCTCAGAAGATATAATCGAATCAGATCGAATCCTTGATCTTTATTATTTGATCTGATAGCCAAATAAAAATTGGGAAAGCCTTTAATTGCATTCTCACATGCCTATTACGGAGCTTTTCACAATGCAAAAGATCTCTTCTTCGCACGAGAAAATGGTCTTACATCACAAGTGCATTACAATAACGATCAACCGACATAATCAATTTTAACCTGGCTGGATCGTACAATTATAATCCACTTTTTGGGGTCGATGCAATAATTCCGTGTGAAGATTTGCCATCTTCTCACGTCGGTTCAATTTGAAAATGAGAAAATTCAGTGCGTGTGGAAATTCCTGAGCAACAAAACAATGTTGCACACATTTTTTTCATAACAACAAAATGTAAAGAAAGTTTTTTCATCTTTCATTCACTTCCAGCATTTTGCATAGATAAACTCTAATTATCTGATCTTTCGCTTTTTTTCTTTTCCTTCACCTCGTTCGGCTCGAAAAAGGTATCAACAGATTAGATATGAAATCGATCCAGAATATCTCTTCTCCCCGGTTCGGGGGGAAGGAAAATCCGAGAGGGCAATCGTGGAGCAGTACTTTAAAGTCAATTACACTCATCGCTTCAATGTGGGCCGCATAACACGACCAGGTGAGTTACTGATTTGACCTTTTTTGACTCAGGACAAAATTGCAAAATTTGCACCAGAAAGAAAAAGTGCAAATTTCCCGCCTCAATTTTACCCTCCAATAATTGGGTTATCGTCTATCTTTCTTCTCTCGATAGGAAATGATTAGCAACAGTTTCGTTTTAAATAAAGGGCGCAATATTTTACAAATAATTAATTTGAGGAAAAATTACTACTTCTGTCGATGCTCTCTATTTAGTCGTGTGTGGCGATTTCTAATATTCCATCGAGCACAACACACTGATACACAATAAAAATACCCACCCGCCTCTCAAACAAAGTTCTTCAACCTCTTTTCGCATAAACAAAAGCCTTTCATGAAGCGTCGAAGAGACACGGCATGTAAAAATCAGGAGAAAATGAAACTTAATGATATTTTTGCAATAATTCATCCAATCGACAATTTACTTTCGTTTTTCCCTATTTTTTTTTTCTTCCTCCTCCTCACCATCTCTCAGAGAAATTTCTTTTCTCCTCCCAATCGGTGATTGTTATAATATTTTATATCCATCTTTTGAGATCACTCAAATAAATATTCCGCGACAAGACAGTTAACCTTGTCCATCGATGGTATATCTGACCAATTCTAGAATAATTGCTGCACTCGTTTCTTTGATGCTTTTGATGTGTGTTAGGAGAGCAAAAAAAGGTGGTTAAAATTAGAGGTAATCTCAATTGCAGCACAATATCATTGACCGAAATTGAAACAGGTTCGCGTCGATCTCGCTGAAGGAGAAGAAAAATCAATGCCTCGATTTTCGAAATCATTTTTGGTCTTGTTCATTTTGTCTTAATATATATTCCATATCAACACGCACACCGTTACTCATCTGTGAAGATCACAAGAGCAGATGAAATGATTAAACGTGACTCGATCAACGTATCATCGCCTAATCAAACTTAATGATCTCTTCGAAGATCACGTAGGAGCTACTAACACCTGTGCTACCTTTTAACCTAAATTTCTGGGCTTTTGATCCCTAATCAGGGGGTGAATAATTTCACTGATTTGTTAAAGGAATCGACAGATTAATGTAGTGAATTTTATTAAAAATGTTAAATTAGTGATAAATTTTACTTAAATATTTGTAACGATATAGTTTCCACCTAAAAATCGGCAATTTCGTTGAAAATTTGCCCAAAAATAGGCAAATTGACGTGTAATGTTGCCTAAAAGTTGCTATTATTATAAAAATTCGCATTAAAATTTATGTAACTTACCTAAAAAAATTATCAACATTTTTGGGAAAAAGAGTACAATCAACAAAAAATTGTATTAAAATCGACAAATTAATAAAATTTTGCCTGGAAATAGACAAATCGATAGGAATCTTGCCTAAAATTTGGTTTAATTGCCAAAAAATTGTACAAAAAATAGGAAAATCAATTAAATTTCCACTTACAAATTGACAAATTGGCGCCAAAATCGTTTTTTAAACCTAAAAATAGGTATAAATTGGTAAATCATTATGAAAATGCTTCCTGAGTAACATTTATAAACATCCTATTTCTTTTGAAGAATATATTTAATGGAAAGCCCAGAGGAAATTCATATAATCTCTTCTCTCTATCAGGGCGCTTCGGACGCGTGATCGTGACGGCGAAAGATGGGGATCAGAATATGTTGAGAACGGAGATATTTCAGGAGTTGAGACTCCTCGATGACATCATCCAGAATGCCACGGTTCACTTTGACGGGGAAACCTTCACATATCGCGATGCCTGTGCACGCTGGCAGAATGAATGCTTCACGAATGACATCCTCAACTTGGATCACATAATGAATGAAGTGAGTATATAATCACGTACTTCCCACACCTTTCCTCCCATAAATCATAAAAGTAACTCATTGATCTCTTGGTTACAAAAAAAAACAGATTGAAACGGGGGAATTAAATTTAACCTTCCCGGTGATGTTCAATCCAGTCACGTGGGATGCTCATGCATTTCCTGTTTTCTTCGGCGGGACTAAACTCTCAGCCGACAACACCATTATCAGTGTACCGTCGATCCAGCTTGTCTACTTTGTCACAGCCGACACGAAAAAGCAGGACATTAGGTGAGTGTGTGACCTTATAGGGTTAAGCATTGACGAATGGAGAAAAAGCATTGAAAAGAAAAACTTGTCTTGACCAAAAGAAATCTATTAGAGATTTTTTTGTATCCAAATACAAACTCTCACTTTTCATCAAATTGCTAAATAATTGTTGCGTGCACTTCTTCAGATTTTGTTCAAGCAAAAAGATGATCAAAACATTTGATATTGCGTTCATTTGGCCGAAAAAAGTGAAAACTATTTGCTAATGCTCGACACAAAAATTGCAGAAATTGCTGGGAAAACTTCATTGATTTTTTTTTGCTTTAAATTCTTTTTAGCTGGTTACATTTGGAAAGCTAGACCGCCCACAGAATTCTTTTTAATCACATCAAAAAGAAACATTACATATTTTTGTCAAAGAATTGAAAGTGAGGTGAAAGATGATTTGATCAAAAAATCTTTTCACTTTTAATCCAACAAGTATATGGCTCGTTAGAGTCTTGTAGCAAAATTATTAATATTAAAATCGTTAAAATCGAAAGCTTTTTGCTAATGCGTCTTCAAATCTCTTATACAGCTTTGTTAAACATTTTGCCATATGAGGTCCAATTAATGCGAAAGCAAACAATTCAATTTGCAGAGGAGCTGCTTGGGAAGAGGCATTTTTGGATGCTGTGGGAATAGCCGAAGATACTGGCCTCTTTAAGCACATATCTGTGGCTAGATTTGCATCACGGACACTTGATCATGAGCTGGAGAAGAACACACGAACTGTTGTGCCCTACTTCAGTTCCACCTTCGTTCTAATGGCAATTTTCAGGTAAGGCGCCTCTCTTTAAACGATCAATCAACTAAGCCCTTCATTATACTTTCTCGTTCTTCCTCCTCCCAGTGTCTTAACCTGCATGATGGGCGATAGTGTGAGATCCAAGCCTTGGCTTGGACTGATGGGAAACATTTCAGCAGTGATGGCGACGATGGCAGCTTTTGGCTTAGCCATGTACCTCGGAATTGAGTTCATTGGAATCAATTTAGCGGCACCATTCTTAATGATTGGTAAGTGGATTTCACAGAACAACACTCAGACACATTCCCGACCTCATCGCCCCCCCCCTTCAAGTGCCAAGGCGCAGATAATCTCTCAATTATAATGAAAGACAAACAGACAAACGGAAGAATTTACCAACTCTCTCACTTTCAATTCCAACCACCCAGAAAAATATTTAATTCCACATAACAACATCTCTCAAAAATGCTTTATGTGTGACTTCCTGGCCAACAACGTGATTGCAAGAGTGAGATTGAGATGTATTTCTTTTTTTTCTATCTATTTTCAAATTGGGAGATAGTTTTTAGCGCGCAATCGATTAAAATCAACGTTGTGGAGCTCGTCCCGCCCCCCTGCAGTGCAATTGGAGAGGAGGAGCAATTACACAAATCTCCAACTTGCAGCTCTATTTTAGAGCCCCACAACTTTCCCCCCTCGTTCACGCGAGACTCAATTGAATTTGCAATTTTCAATCTCTCACATGGAAATTGCGCTGAAAAATGCAATGGTGTGCCCCACATTCAAATGCTGCAAGTGGCAAAAATTCACTCAATAGCTGATAAGTGATATTACATAATGCCAACAGTCATTAATACAAATGATTCTGAGAAATGGTCCAACAAGAAAGTGCGTCAAATGATGTGGAAAAGCCAAAAGGGAGTTCGAAAGATTGAGAAATATTGCACTAAATTGAAAGTAATTTAACACTTTGAATCATCTTTGATTAGTCAGTGCGTCTTACTAAATAAAGAAGCGAATTACACACGCAAAAAAAATCCAAGGATTTCACAGGTCGCTATCATTACATTCTTAGACATTCACAGTCTTTATGATTGATTTTGTGCAATATAATGAAGAGGCATCAAGTTATAAAAGATAGACAACAACTGATGAATGAGACGTTCCAACCAAAAATGGGACACTTTGCTGTGCATTCAGTGAATATCAATTAATTTAACTTCATACTATTACCTCACGCAGTTACAATGAGTGTGAATCCTCTTGGCAATCAACTGTGATGGGAATGTGTAATCGTTGTCACCAAAGAATTGCTCATCTTGTAAAGACGCTCATGAACCCTACCATTGAGAGGGGATATAAGTGGCTCAATCAATGTCTCTGCTAATTTTAAACTCCTCATTCTTAGCTATTGTATTTGTGAGGAAGTTAGGCTGTTCTTCAAACTTATAGCGCAGTTTTACGAGTTATTTGAAAAATCATGCATTCATTTCCGGTCTTAAATTAGCTGATAGATGATTTTTTACACACGAAATTATAAAAAAATAAGCGGATAATGGGATTAATCCACTTTTAGACGAAATTCATCCGCTTAAATCTCGTCTAAAGTGGATTAGATTTTAAATTAAATTTTTGCACTTTGAGACCAGGTTCTTCGTCCAAAATCTCGTCTAAATTGGATTAATCCAGTTTGAGACGAAATTTGTTTGCCTGATTCTCGTCTAAATTGAATTAAACCACTCGAGACTAGATTCTTCATTTTAAATCTTGTAAAAATAGGAGTGATTCACTGAAACGCGATTAACTTGTCTAAATTAGATATGTTATTATCCTTGCTCAGATCAACTGCTCTAAAACTTGTTTTTTTACAATCTAAACTGAAAACTCAACCAGTTGGATTTAGACGAGATTTAATCAAAATATTGTATCGAAAACTGGTCTAAATGCAACAAACACTTTTAGACAAAACTGTATAACTGAATCCATTATTTAAAGACTCAAATCTGCTTAATGAAAAACATTTTTTTCTATTTTTAGTTAAAAATTCACGAATACCTACAATCATTAAGTTTTCACTATTAGACGAAATTTAGACGACTTAATCATGTCTAAAGCGTCTAAAAGTGGATTACTTGCATTTCTAACCCACATCCACTAATTTTAATCCCTTTAATGATGTCTTCTCTCTGGCCAGGCATTGGGATTGACGACACCTTTGTCATGCTGGCGGCGTGGCGTAGGACATCGGTGAAGGCTTCCGTGCCCGATAGGATGGGTCACATGTTGTCTGAGGCTGCTGTCTCCATCACAATCACCTCTTTCACGGACATGATCTCCTTCTGGATCGGCGTCATCTCCCCTTTCCCTTCAGTGAGGATTTTCTGCACATACAGCGGATTCGCCGTGTGCTTCACATATCTTTGGCATGTCACCTTCTTCGCCGGATGCATGGCCGTATCTGGTTACAGGGAACACCGCAATCTCCATGCGATCTTCGGATTCAAAGTCTCTCCTGTCTCTGTGGCAATTAAAGGTGAGTTGTGTTTTTTTACCTCCTTTTTATCTCCTTGAAGTGGTGCAAGTGAGAAAAAACTATTATCCCAAGTACTGTGCTCAGTGGACTTTCATTTAAAATATAACTGTGATGGTCCACTAATGGTCAAAGAACGCACGCAGAGTCATGTGTTTGTGCTGGATTGCAAAAGAGTCAACCTTGTCTCGGTTAAACTCACCTGTTTTTTTTTGCATCAAATCTACCATCTATTAAGCCTTAGCGACTCTATCCGATTAAACTTGGGTATTTTGTGGCAAATAATCACATGGTATGTGTTTCCTTTCACAAGCCAACCTCCCCGGACAATCTTGACACTCTGACCAGAACTTGAGGGCATTCGTCGGGCGATACAAAAGTGTCTCAATCTCAAAGATCACTAGCACTTTTCAATTGCACTCAATAGTCAACCGTTTTATTGGTCGCAGAAGAATTTGCAGTTTGACCAGAAGAGGGGAAAATGATCTACTTTGCTACTCCACAAAAACGGAAAGTTGAATTTTCTTGGCAAACTCTCTTATGTAAAAATACCGCTAACACTTCTCCGATACAAGAGAAAGACCACCGTTTTTTCTGCATTGGAAGAAAAATTCTCTTTCTATGCTGGTTAAAAAAAAATCCCAATCGAAGGCGGAATGAAAGATAAACACATATAGTGTTCGTAAAAAGAGATCGATAACCTCGTGCGGAATAATCTCTGCGTTATTTTTTATGCAGATGAATTAATGGAAGTCTTTTCTCAAACACTTGAATCTCAATTGCAGCCGAAAATTTTGCCTTTCAATTTGCTTAATTTGTTATTTTTCATCATTATGAAAGTCCCAGTCGTGATACTCATAAGGCTATTAGCGCCACTCAAATCGCACTATTGAGGAGTTGAAAGTATAAATTTACTTGTGAAAAAAATACATTGTGGAAATAACTTTTAAAGGCTGATCCAACAATAGTTAAATATTTTGATTGCGAGTAATTTTGTCAGCAAAATATTCCACACGTGAAATCTAAATTGGAGTTAGGTATATAAATTCATTTTTCACAAGTTCATGGAATTTTTTTCTTCGCATTTTTTTCGTATTTATTGCAAATGTTTATTGAATATGATCAATATTTTCAATTTCTTTAGAAATCCTCTCTTGCAAAGTTAAATTGCGAAGAGTCACGTGAGAAATGAAACTCTTCGCATCATTTGGTAATAGAAAAAGTAAAATTCCTCAATTGAATTTCACTCAATGGCAAATTAGTGAAATATTTAGACGGATTATTGAAAAGTTTTTTTCTAAAACAATAATTTTGAAATATGAATTCCTTCTAAAAAGAAAAAAAAACAGCTCCCGCACTCTTGAGTGTAAATTTGAAAAGCCACAACACCGTAAATATTCTCTCTAATCCCAAAAAATCAGTAATATTTCCACTCAAAATGATAAATTGAGTCTTGCAACAGTAAAACGTAATAATAACAGTGTTGAAGGTGGAGAAGTAAAGCGTAGAATTGCGTTTACCAGTACACATGCCCCTAAAATAAACGGTTGAGTAATGAAAATGGATGGCAAAATTTTTATGCTCTCCAATTTAACTCTTCTTTTGCCGCACATTCAATTCTTCAGTAAACAAATGCATAGAAGGAATAATTATATCAAATGGAAAAATAACAAGATTATAACTCATAACTTCCCCTCATCAAATTAATCATGCGAAAATTGCAATTTTCCTCAAAGCAATATTACCCACCCATAATTGATCCGTCTGGATTTACTATGTAATATTTCATTTTGAAGAAGTTATGAAGAAAAGTGAGAAAAATTACCAACTTGCCGAACAAAACACATTAAAAACCATATCAATATACAATTGCTGCAATTCTTTCAAATGACATCGTAATCCATTGCTATTATTTCATCGCTTTTTTTACTGTCTTCTTCCTTTAATAGTAAAGTTTTTCACGCAAAAATTTCTGGCGCAATTCATTACGACAGGGAAAATTCATGAGATTCCACCAGGGCGCATTTGGTCAAAATAAAAAAAAAGCCAAACAGAAAGAATGGAAAGAGTGAGCGTCAAGTAAAATTTCAACACGATCATTATCGCATATGATCACTATCGATCACATAATCAATTTCTGCGCAATTATTCATCTTCTTTGACTTCCTCCAAACTCAATTTGGCATTAGACTCTCTATATGAGCTTCGTTTGTGTAATTCTCTGGCATTTTTTTTACCTAAACGCCAATTTCTCCAGAGTCTCATTTTCAATTGCAAGTTATTTAATTTTTACTCTGTGGCTAATATTTTTTTCTCCTCCAACTCTTCGGTGGCACAAGATCCGGTCGGTTATGTAAAAAGAAGAGGGAATTGGTGGAAATATAATCAAAGAGTACAAATTATGCAATTGAGAGTGGGAGGAAGATGATAAAAAGTGTCTATTTATACTTGATAAATTTTATTTAATCAAGCAACATGATGATCTCTTGATGATCATGCTGGAGTTGGGCTTGAAAAAGGTTTTAGGCATTTTAAAGAAGCGCTCACACAATACAATTTCTCACAACGTCTTCCCTCGTGAAGCGTGAGAGAAGACAAGAAAAGGGGAGATGCGAAGATATAAAAGGATGGAGATCAGTGCTTGACTGCAGTTAATTGACACTAATGAGGATCCCTCAAACAAAGATCATCCAACATGATGATACGAAGACAAACACATAAGAGAGATTGATGTAATATATGTGTGTTTATTTGTAAAATTAATATATTATAACAATACAATTTAGAAACTCGGTAGAGAGTGAGAGAATTAATCAGAATCAGGCACAATTGGATATTTCCTGACTCACAGACGCGCGCGCGCTTGAGCAAGTCCCAAAACTTCTACACATACGATTCTCTCGTCAAGAGATCAACAAGTGGGGACACCAGCAAGATAATCTCCCATCCGTGTGTATTCGGAGGTGGACAATCTCATAAAAGCATAAAGTGTTTCAAGAGATTCCCCTCGATGAATATCTTTCTGGAATGATCGACGTGTGAATTCCTTTCCACCATGTTAAATTAAATTCAATTACATTCATCCCATGCGGCAAAATTACTCACACACTATCGAACAGGGAGAAATATTCCGTGGATGCAAACTTATCAGATAACATCCAACCCACGATCATTGAACCAAATTTCAAGATCACTTTCTTTCTCCTTGAACCAGAGAAACGATCATGGCTGTACCGAAAAATGATCACCGGAGGTATCAACCGGGAAGATCCGGACAATCCACTGGACAACCGGGAACACATGCTGATGGCTTTCTTCAAGACACACGTGGCATCTTTGCTCAACAAGGGATGGATGAAGGCTTTTGTGATCCTCGTTTTTGGGGCATATCTCTTGGGTGCCTGCTTCGGACTGACAAACATCAAGGAGGGCCTAGAGAGGAGGAAACTCTCGAAGGCAGACTCCTACTCTGTAGAATTCTTCGATCGCGAAGATGACTACTACCGCGAGTTCCCCTATCGGATTCAAGTAAGGAACCTAACCTAGCTATCAGATCTAAATAGCTAAACCCGCTAAACCTAGTTAGCTATCAGATCTTGCTTGCAAAACCTAGCTGATTAAACCAAATTAACGATTCTAGCTTTTAAATCCTAGCTAAAAAAACAGATATTAATCTCTAACTACCAAACCTAGCTCTCTAACTAAGCAAAATTTGTAATTTATCCTTGCTTCTCTTTTCAGGTGATCATTACAGGGGATTTAAATTATTCCGACCCAGTGGTGCAGAATCAAATAGAGCAACTGACACAAACACTGGAGAACACTTCTTATGTTACAACGTCTCTCTATACAGAGTCCTGGATCAGATCTTTCCTGTCGTACGTCGAGAGAAACGGGGACTACCTCAATGTCACGATAGACACTGAGCAGTCCTTTATAGACAACCTCAAGGAGTTGTGGCTCTTCCCAGGCAATCCCTTCTCATTGGATGTGAAGTTCAATGAAGACGGCTCGAAGATTCTAGCATCACGCTTCCTCATTCAAGCGGTCAACATCAGCGGAACCAATCACGAAAAAACAATGGTGAAGGACCTGCGGCAACTCTGCAAGAACTCTCCGCTAAATGCAACCGTCTTCCATCCTTACTTTGTCTTCTTCGACCAGTTCGAGCTCGTGCGTCCAACTTCCATCCAAAGCATGGTGATTGGAGCCATCATAATGATGTTGATCAGTTTCATCTTCATCCCCAACATTCTCTGCTCCCTCTGGGTGGCCTTCAGCATTGTCTCCATTGAACTGGGCGTTGCGGGCTACATGTCCCTGTGGGATGTGAATCTCGACAGCATCTCCATGATAAATCTCATCATGTGCATCGGCTTCTCCGTGGACTTCACAGCTCATATCTGCTACACATACATGTCGTCCAAGGCGAAGAATCCCGATGATCGCGTCCGGGAAGCTCTCTACTCCCTCGGATTGCCCATAGTGCAGGGCTCCTTCAGTACAATTCTCGGTGTGGTGGCTCTCCTCCTCGCCGACAGCTACATCTTCCTCGTTTTCTTCAAGATGGTCTTCCTGGTGATATTCTTCGGTGCCATGCATGGACTCTTCCTCCTCCCAGTGCTGCTGTCACTCTTCGGTCCTGGCTCCTGCGGCGGCGCCAAGTCAACGGAGAAGGAGATGAAGTTGTCCGCCGTTGAGAAGTCCTACCCGCATCCCTACTGTATACCGCACCCTCAGCTCGCTCTCACTGGACCCTTCGGCAGCAAGAACTTCCTCGGAGCCCCCTACAAAGCGTACGGTGACGACAAAGACCTGGGAATAGGAACGTCCGGCGAGGACTCAAGCGAGAGCAGCAGCAGCAAGTCCCAGCGACGTCAAGCTATTGAGGACGAGAATACGAGAAGACGCTACGAGGAGGGATGGAGAAAATCTTGGCACAACGTGGCCGCCAACGGAAGTTCACCCAGTCAATTTCAACCACCCATCCTTGATCTCTACGGTCAGGAGTCTGAACAATTGTGGACGACAGGGAGACGTTTCTACGACGACTCCTACCTCACACAGAGACGCAACGAGTCCACGTACAGACGCAACTCTGACGAGAGAGCAACCCAGTATAAGACAAAGTACGGAGATCACGATGATCTCCGGTACTTCTACGAGCCAGACACCCAGAGACGCCGATACTCAGATGAGACAAAGAGACGGGTGAGTGATGAGCGGCGTCCGAGACGATACTCACCACCTGAAGGCATCTACCGACAGAATCCCAATAGATCAACATCGCAACACAACCTGTACTATCCCAGGCAACCACAGAGGAGCAACTCTCAGCACAGTTTACGCCACATGGGGGACATGAGATTTCCCTGACGGCGATCACCCATATGATCTTGGCTGATCCTCATGTCGTCGAGGACACCGAAAGCACCTCATGAGATCAAGAATGTCCCTCCAGTCCTCACCCGAAACCTTCTCTATACGCCTTCCCTGTTTCCCTGCCTAACCTGACTGCAGATTACGAACCCTTATGGGCTATCCCGGCTAATACTGAGCTATGAGAGGAACCGTGTGCAACTAATTGATTCACTCTGATTGGTCGGTTCTTACTGACAGCGCTGACAGTAAAGGGAGAGGGATGCGTATCTCTTGCTTTTAACATGTCAACTGAATTCTACATTTCGCAAGTTTCTAGCAAGAGAACTGCATTCGTAAGACAATATGAGACATGAAGATTCGTAATCTGCTTTCTGGTCCCTCTTAGACCATAGCTGTTAGATGGAAGTAGTGGATATTTAACAAATCATGACAAATTTCTCGAAAAAAAACAGAACATTCACCAAATCCGGGGATTATTTATGCTACTCATCCGAAAAATGAGTATTTAATCTATTCTTATACTATCTTTTTCTCTCTTTTGTCGTTGGGGAAATTATTGTTAATGTATGATGATGATAAAATGAATAGTCAAGTCAAATGGTGTAGACTTTTTACAATTTTAATGATATTTTTTTGTCCTAGGTATTGTAATTTAGGTGTCTAATGTTACATTTTGATATAGCGTGTAAAAAATGTGTAGTCTTGCAAATAATTAAATTTATATAATGAAAAATTACCTTTTTTCTCGTAACAAACGTAAATCGAAAAAAAAACACTCGACTCTTTAGGTGACAAAATTGTAAGGATTTTTTTTATTTTTGGACTTTTATAGGAGAAAAGAAACGAGAGGTGAATAAAATGTAAATTGTATTTTATTTATAAGTCAGTATGAAATAAAATAAGTGAATGAAAAGTATACTCTTTTTCATATGCGTAAAATCTTATATTTTTTTTTCTAAAATGTGATGTATATAGGGCGAAGGCAGTTGTTTTTCAATTATAATATTTTCATGATTTATGATTAGGTAGGTATTCTGAATTCTTTCTTTATTATTAATAATAAAACTTCATTTGTAAAGTCGAGCAAAAAAATCTCCCAACATCGATTTAAGCTTCTCGATAATAACTCTATCCTCAATTAGTTTTTCGAATACTCCAATTTTCACCTCATCAGAGGCACTCATGAAGATCTTATCAATGTTCTTCTCCAGCAAATTTTCACACACGTACTTCAGTACGTCTTCATCATTGCTGAAAACTCTCTTCACTTCATTCACTTCTTCTAGTAGTTCCGGACTTGATGTCGCCTCTTCCGGTGTCGCTTGTTCCTGACCATTACTCTGTATCTCCTCCTCATCATTACTCCTCATCATCTCCTTGACAACAGCCACAGACTTTCGTCTCTCCTTGAATCGTGCTGTTTTCTTGAAGAGTCTCTTAGGCTTCATCACAACTGGCGGCTCAACTTCAATAACTTCATCATCATCCAAGTCCTCCCATTCACTATCATTGTCGGCAATCTCTGCCGGGTCAGCCAACGGCGAGGGTGGTGAGTCCATGAGAAGATTTCTCCTGTGTTGAGTGTCCAATATCTTGGCGCTTTGCTGCTTCGCCGCAATTTCAACTTCATCCAAGATGTACTCCTTCGTCTTCGTGACAGGAGGATCGTGGAAGCTGATTCTGCGCTTCTGTAAATCCAATACAAAATTCCACCAAAATTTCTTCTCAATCTGTCCACAACAGATTTAGATAATGCATCGAAAGCACAAAACATTTGTATCTTGTAAAATTAGCAAGCGGACGGAAAAATAGGGGACAGAGGGGTTATTCCAAACAGTTCCAAACCAATCCAGAAAATAGGGGAAGCGCATTCCAAAGGGATATGCTTATGTTTAACCCTTTACTTCATTCTTTTTTATTTACTTTACTTCATTCTTTTACTTCATTCATTCATTCATTCTTTACTACTTAACTTCACGACTATGTTTATACGCTAAAACAGTCCGGATCGAAAGTGTTCTATAATCCAAATTTTAGTCTAGCCCGTTTATGCAGCAAAACTTCGGTCCGATTAGTATTAAATGTCAATTAAACTAAATAAATAAACTAAATAAAACGCTTTTAACCGGTTTTAAATGCGTTTTAACGCAATTAAATGTGATTAAATGCGTTAACACACGATTAAACGACTTCTAACTCATTTAACCGGTTTTAAATGCATTTGAATGCAATTAATCTACGTTAAAACGCTTATATAATGGTCTAAAATGCGTTCTGATGCAATTAAACGCGATGAAATGCGTTAAAACGCGAATTAACGCATTCTAACACGTTTAACCAGCTTAACTTGCGTTTTAATGCAGTTAAATTACGTTAAAACCCCTTTTAACTGTTTAAAATGCGTTTTAACACAATTCAACTAGGTGAAATGCGTTAAAACGCCTTTTTAATTATTATTATTTATAAGTTATTAATCCTGTTTCTTTAGGTTTACTGAATCTGCATTTAAAATAGCCATATCTGTGAGTCCCTGAAGAAGCTTTAGAATTAGAATAAATGCACCAAGGTTTTTTTTTAAACATTTAACTCATCTCTTTGCAACATTAATTTGTTGAAAAATCATGGTCAGTTTTTCTGGAGGGCCAATACCTACTCATAAAAAATATAACTTCGCGAAGCAGTAAAAGTTTAACCTCGCGGTGAAATACGATCATCAAATAAACACTGTCCTTGGCTTATTTTGTTTGAGGGCTAATATAGAAAGTATTTATGGTATTCTTAGCTAATTGTCTTGTCCTCAAACTTGTATTAACTGTCCAATAAAAAAACATTTCAGTTATTCCAATCCAAAAAGTATAAGCTCTTAAACCATGTCCCTATGCCCCACTCTCCCCTATAAAATATTGCTTAGGAATATTATCCAACATACCTTGGACGTCAAGTCTGTGGAGTCATCGAGATTGTCCCTCTTCCTCTTGAGAATACTCAGTCTTGGTGTTGCATGAGGCGGTGGACAAGCGGCTTGGAATCGGAAGATAACGTCATCCTCCTTAGCCGGAGTCCTCTTGACAGGCGTCTCCATCTTCGACGAAGATGGACTTCCGGTGCTCATTGAGAGAATCTGAGCAGCTCTCGAGGAGAATTTTGGGGAACTCACTCCCGCACTAGGTAAATCCACCCGAGAGTTCTCCTTCACCTTGTAGATAGGCCTGTTGGCATGACCAGGCTTATTAGACACTTTCTCCTGGACTCTCACGAATGTCGTTGTCAGCGGATTTGGCGAAGTGATTTCCGTATTTTTCAGGGACTCCCCCGTCGGACATTCAACACTCAGGGATGTAGGCATGGATTCTGTGATGGTTTCCTCCTCCGGAGTCATCACTTGAGTGTCAGCATTGCACAAATCCGGACGTTCTTCCGGCTCCTCTTGAGTCTCTGAGAAGAGATTCTGCGTGCTCGTGTTATCCCGAGCAAAATCCCTAATCCTCAAAATCGGATTTGTCTTTGTCGTCTCCAGAGATTCAGGCTCTTCATTACTCAACGGATGCATCACGAATTCCTCCCGTGCATTCCTTAGCATTTCAGCCACCAGATCAAAATTCAATCCATTACTGATTGCTGGGGAATCCGGAAAATTCCTTGTCCTCTTCGAAGGACTCGGTGTCTGCTTCTTCGATGGCGGAGTCTTCATATTATGATAATTGTGATCAATTGACGCCTTCCTGATCTTTGTCGGTGACGGAGACTTTTCTCGGGCAACTGGTTTCTCATTCTCCGCAATATCATCAAGTCTCTCGTGACTCATTGAATTCCTCCTCAACTTCCTCTTCAGGACTCTCTCATCAGGTGAATTTTCAGCCGTTGAAACACTTGAGCGACGCGTTAGAATCCTCTTGGGCTGCTCGGCAGGAGCATCTGTTGACGGGGGCGCCTGATTACTCTTTCGACGATTCGACCGCGGCAACAAGACAGCATTTTGTCCCTCAATTGTGTCCGTCTTCAATCGACTGAGCTCCTTCATCATTCGAATCGATTTACTGATAGAAACGGGCGTAGGCTCAATCACTGAACTCGAGACATTTAACGCAGCCGCCATTGAGCTCTCAGACACCTGCATCGAATCCATGGACTGTGAGAGATCATTGTAGAGAGCAGGAATATCATCGGAGCGTTTACGCATCTTCTCCTTCTGTGACTCCGTTAACATTAAAGTCTTGAAACTCTTCGTTGGGATCACCACAAAGGGTTCATCTGTCTTGGGTGGTGGGATGACTGTATCTTCCTTCGGTGGTTGTTTCTTGTCACCTGAAAACATTGAGAGACTTACTATTAGCTACTTTCTAAAGCTAGCTCTAAGCATTAGGCCAGCTCTTAGTAATTTTAATTTATTGTGAAATTGTTTGAAAACTCACCCATGAAAAGTGACTCGAAGATGGGAAAGAATCCTTTGGGCTCCTCTTTATATTCATCGGTGAAGATCTTTCGGTATTTAGAGATCGGAGCCACATCAAAATGAGGACAGAGTGACTTCCAGTCTTTAACGAAGTCCTTTGTGTTTGAGTAGGATTTGTAGCTCTCCAAGCACCATTTTAACATCTTCTTGATCAAAGCCTCTGTTATGAAAACACATTTCCTTTTCACTTTCTTATTAAACCTCTCGAAGCCGAAAACAAGATTTGTGTAATGTTCCAGTAAGACTTGCAGGTATGACACATTTATCTTCTTCACATCAATCTCTGCAATCTGATCCCAAATGTTGCTAATAAGTTTCAGACTTGACCGCGAGTGGCCCACATTTTGGAACAAAAAGTATGAGATTCTATAGACATCTTCCTTCTCGAATACTTTGGATGAGTTTTCATTCATAAGCAAATTAATCATTTGATTTGTGACTTCTGTCCAATTCTCCAATTGATTAGATGTTCGTTTTCGACAGGAAGATATATCAACTTTCAGGACTGTGTCCAAAATGACACGCATGTATGGAAGAACTCGCTTATCCTTCTCGCATCGAATCCTCATGACATCGAGAACACCGATGAGTTTCTTCAATAATCTCAGGGTATTATCTTTGGTGAAGAATGTCACCAAATTTTCCCAGAGATTTTGGGCTATGCTGATACTATCGATATCAGTCAGATCAATCAGCATGAGAGTTGCTTCCTGGCAACTCCAGATAACATCAAACTCGCTCTCTCGGTAGATATTGCTCGTTATGACAGTATCCACGGCCATCTCGAGGCCACATCTCTTTTGGAGCGTCACAACGGCTTCCTTCGCCGGTCCCAGAAGATACACCAGAGCACAAATCACTTTCTCTCGCAGCGCAACCACCTTCTTGCCCGGCGACAACGTCACACTGTCGCTCACGATGTTGCCATCCAGCACAGATGTGTAGGGCTCGAAGCAGAACTTGAGGAAGGAAGTCACAACAACGGCATTCTCCTCCGTGATCTGCTGCTTTACGTAACACAGGAAGAACCACCAAGTGGAGAATTTCACTTTCGCAACATAGTTATTGTAGCTCGTTGTGTAGTATAGAGGGATGGACAGGTGGCCAATTCGACTGCCAGTCAACTGTCCCTGTTCGGCAACAATCTCCAAGAGGACCTGCAAAGGAAAATTTGAGCTTGCTCGCATATAAAACATCAAAAGGTTATAAAAAGGGAAAATTCAAGAGAAAAGGAAAGTTGTCGCATGAGCAATTCGACGCAATAATTTATTGCATCGACAAAATGTTTCGGCGAAAAAGCGTCTTCCTCTCATCTGATTTACATTGCGCTAGAAAGGGTCAAAGAAACGTAATAATAAACTATTGTTGTGTTCTCTGGAACCAAATGTAAACTGAGAGGAATATATTTTTTTCTCGCCGAGTTCTTGTGTCGATGCAATAAATTATAAGCAAGATCAATAAAACGAGTTATTTCGTCAATTAGAATAAATCTTTTACCCACAATATTATGTGACTATTGATTCCATTTCCCCAATTCCACAATATTTCCAAGTCCCCCTTAAGATAAAAATTGATTAGGTACTAAGCACAACCAAAATTGTTTATAAACTGAATAATAATAAACAACGACTAGCATCCACAGAACGAGGGCAAATGCAAACAAAACGTGTTTTTTTTTTATTCACTATTGAAATTCCTGAATACCATTTCAGCCAATAATTTAGTTTGAATTCAAATGTCTTTTCCCTATCTATACAACAAAACTTTTATGATTTTGATTCTTTTCATTCTTTTGCTCCTTTTGATCTTTCGAAAAAGAACGAAATGAATACTCTAGCAAATTCGTTAAATTAACAAAATTGACTATTTTTGATCAATCAACAAGGCAACATTTGTTGAAACAACCAAGATCTTCGACTGATAGAACCAAGAAAATTCTCTTCATTACTTACCCTCCAACAAACGAAGGATTGCCCCCGGATGTCAATATTGGCATGCTTAAAGCCTCCCTCAATCACCTTGAGGATGCAGTTGATTGAGGAGAGTTCCTTGGAGTGAGCAAACACACGCAGCATCAGTTTCAGCCAGACGCAGCAAATTTCGTGCCATCGAGGCGATTGAGAATCCCGAATCTCGATCGCCTTCTCCATGAGCCTGTAAAGTTTTATTTCTTAATTATTAATCCGGGACAGTCAACAGACCATTCCAACTCACATCTTTGACAGAGACTTCTGTTTAATAGCAGGAGTAGTGCTGCAGCGAGTAAACAGTGGCAGGAGATCTTGTAGAGTCTTCACTGCTGCTTCCGATACTTCCTCATTGACGTTTATCATCATCAAAACGAACAGTTCAGAGCAGAAGGATGCACCAAACTCACTGAGCACTCCACTGTTTGATTTCAGACACGTCCGGAGATTATCAAGGGCCTGGAAATGCACAAAAAAAGTCAGTGGATTGCAGCGCCATTCCGGAACACAAAATTATACCTGCAAAAGCGACGCCCTCTTATTCGTTTTCACTGCCATCCACACGCTATGAAGCGCCTCGTTGAGTGATTTATTTTCACTTGCTGGCACAAAGAAAAGCTTCGTCTCAAACTTGGAATCCTCCATATCTGCAGTTTTCTGCATTTTTTCTGGATTTTCTTCACTTATTTCCTCGGGTAGCCGCATCACCCACCGCGCTTGCTGTCAAACTGAACGCGCAAAAATTCACCAAAAGTGAGGTTAGGGTGGTTGGCGCCCGGAAACGCAGAGTGGTGAGTACAGCTAGTAATCGAACAGGGCTGTATTGGAGGAATTTCAGGATTTCTTAATATTTGGAGGCTGTTTTCTCTTTATTTGCTCACTAAATCAAATACACAAATTACCTTTTACAAGCAAAATTGCATTTTCTCTTTGAAATAACATGATGTGTGCTCCTAATCCCAACGACTCTTCTTCGCCTTCTTGGCGCCAGCAGACTCCGCCGGAGAGGAGGATGTGGGTGCTGCATCTGGTGCAAGAAAAACACCCTGAGAGGGCAGAGTCTTCTCCCATGTGCGATCAGACGATGCTTTGAACTGCAAAAGGGAAAATATTTAGAGAGAAAATATTGATTATATCTTGAGGAAAATTTTTACTTGAGAACTGTACTGATTCCGGAAAGTCTCCCTCATGGCTGAGAGACGATCAGTGGCGGGTCCCTTGGATGGTCTGGGTGTTTGTCCATGATTGTTCGTCTGTCCCCCCGATGACTCTCCACTGCCACTGGGTCGCTCCCTATAGCCCAATCCCGCACCACCGACATTCACTGCCTTCGCTTTTCCACTCTTGAAGCGCGACTTCCTGAACCACGAGCTCTGCATGGCGAGATTAAGCAGATCCTTTGGCACCTCCTGATTCGCTCCCTCGAGATTCCTCACGAGATGCCCGGCAAACTCCTTATCCTTGTCCGTCACCAGCGTGTACGCCGTTCCCTTCTCACCCGCCCTGCCCGTCCGCCCAATCCGATGCGTGTGGGTGTCAATATCTCGCGCAATGTCATAATTCACAACAGTCTTAATATGCGGAATATCCAGACCCCGAGCCGCCACATCTGTGGCCACCATGATGTCCACTTCGCGTTTCTTGAAGCGCACAATCACGCGATTCCGATCCGCCTGATCCATGTCACCGTGCAGTAGCACCGGATCGTACTCTTTCAGCTGCAGATTATTGGCCACCTGCTCCGCATCCGCCTTCTTCGTCACGAAGATCAGGACACTGCCCTCAGACAGGAACTGCACCAGCTTCGCCAGCAGCCAATTCCACTTGTGCTGCGGATTACTGAACACCAACATGTGCTGCGTGACATCCTCATTGGCCTCACCCAAGTCACCCTGGACGATGCGCACGGGATCCGTGAGGACGTCACGAGCCAACTTCTCAATGCGCTTCTTGAAGGTAGCGCTAAACAGCAGCGTCTGCCGATCAGGACGCACGTGATTGCAGATTGAACGCACTTGGGGCTCTGGAAGAGGAAAAGAAATTATAAGAATTTATAATTTTTGGGAGAATTCTTCCACAAAATTGCCAAATACTCACCGAATCCCATGTTGAACATCTTGTCCGCCTCATCGAGCACCAGGAAGGACACCCTCCTGAGATTGGTGGCCTTCATCTTCACCATATCAATCATCCTTCCCGGCGTGGCCACCACAATCTCCGCCCCCTTCTCCAGCGCCTTACTCTGCTCCCACTTAGAACCTCCTCCGTAGCAGCAAACCACGAAAATGTTGTAAACCTTCCCAAATCGCTTTGCCTCGTTGTAGATCTGCAGGGAGAGCTCCCTCGTGGGCGCCAGGATGAGTCCGATGGGTCCATCTCCTGGCTGGAGCTCCTTCTGATCCATAATGTGCACCAGCATTGGCCAGATGAAGGCAGCCGTCTTGCCACTTCCTGTCTTCGCGATACCAATCAGATCTCGCCCACCGAGCGCCGCCGGAATGGCTTGAGCCTGAATGGGTGTGGGCTGAGTATAATCCGCTTTCCGGATGGCCTTCATGAGGTTCTCATCGAAGTTGAAGTGAGCAAAACTGGCCACCGGATGTGGCGGAACCAGTCCAGTGACTTTAATGCCCAACGCCTTGCGCAGATTATCCACCTGAGCCACCGAGAGAGCAGCGATCTCCTCATGGGCATCGTAGAAGTTCTTCTCAAAGGGCGAATACTCAATCTCTGAGTGATCGATGGGCGGCAGAGGATCAATATCCCGTTTCCGGGGCGGAGGAATAGGATTCCCATCCTCATCGTACTCCATCTCGGCGTCTGAGCCCTCATCCAACACTCCAGCCATTGGATTCTCCTCCATGTAGCGATAGTAGCTCTCCTCGTCGTCCTCATCATCAATATCCCCGCGGATTCCTTTAGCTTTCACCTCCTCACCCGTAGTCACCTGACGACTCTCCCGCTCCACCTGCTGCTCAATGCCCGCCATAAAGGCATCCAGTGGATCATCATCATCCACCTCTACGGCCACATTGCCCGGCTGTCCGGGACTATTGGGCGCCGGAATATACGCCAACTGGGGCTCATCGTCATCCTCAAAGTACTCATCCTCCGTTTTGGCACGTTTCTTCCCGATAGCATAGTGGGAAGAGTTTGCAAACTGCGAGATTGCATCCATTGTCGAATACCCGTGTTTAGATACCGGAGCATTCTTCCCAGCCGCACCGCCACCCCCAAAACTCGGCGCCCCCGGAGTCGATCGACTGTGATTGAGGGAGCTCGGCGGCGGCACGGCATTCAGGGAGAACTGCTTGCTCTGAGAGTTATTACCTGACGGTGGCTTCTTCATCTGGAAACCACCGAAATTAAAGCTTCCGCCACCACGATTGTAGCTCATTTTGATTTTTTTTCTTCTTTTTCACTATCTCAAAATCTTGTGCACTAAAATATCTACTGTGCAGCACTTTCACCTCACATCGCACACAATCCTCTAAATGCCAGAATGGCCCTCTCTTCACTGGGCTTTCAACACACTAATTGAGGAGGAAATTCACGAGAAAATTAGAAGAAAATCCGCAGTGCAGAATGAATGAAAAATATTTTGACATTTTGACGGCTGAAGAGCGCAGGACGCTGACAACTTCTCGGAATTACCACGGGAGGCGCAGAGTTGTTCTAAAAAATAAGTGGTGAATTTATGATATTACATCCGGTTGGCTTTGTGATCATTCGTTATCGTTTCGCGCATTGGAAAAGATCTTACAGCGATTTACGTGAGTATTTAACTGGATAAATTGATGTTGAAAGTGTTTAATTTGATGTTATTTGCAGCAGAATGGCGGAACCATCTTTGGAGGACAAGAATGACGATTCCAACGATTCCAACGATTCCCAAGCGGCAACATTTGGGGACTCTCCTGATGTAATCTTTATTTTTCCAAACAATGGCGGAGCTACTGTGTCTGTGCAGAAATTTATGCTCATGAACTCGAGTGAAGTGTTCAAGAAGCAGTTCTCTTTTTCATCCAGTGGCAATGAAGAACCTACTCGAATAGCTATCACTGACATCACTTTTGATACGTTCAAACAGTTTATGTGGCACATTCACGGGATCTTCGATGGCGATGATAACAGCATTGATATCTATGAGGATAACTACTTGGAGCTCCTGTATGCATCCAGGAAGTACTTCGTGAATGACTTGACTCTTGAGATCATCAGATTCATCATAGAATTTATCAATGAGAACAATTTGAGTGAGCATTATGAGTTCATTGAGAAATTCGACATTAAGATGCTGAACGATCACATGAAGAAGATCTGCATAAGATCTCCTCTGAAGATCATCGGTCAACTTTCAACATCTGAGCCTCACAAGCGTATTCTCAAGATGATTCTTGAGTCTCCGAGACTGCCTTGTACAGAATATGCTCTCTACAACGCCGTCAAGGAAATGTTTGAAAAAGGAGAACACAGAGTGTTTGACAACGAGATCTTCCGGAAGGAGCTTGGAAATTTGATTTACCTAATCAGATTTCCCTTAATGACTGTCACTGAATTGATTTCATGTGGGATAAAGCCTTCCCCGTTAACTGCTGAAGAGCTGCTTGATTTGCTGTTGTTTGTCCAGGAAGATCTTTTCTCCAACACAATTCAATTCTTCTCACGCGAATCCAGGCAGGATGAGACGCCGAAATTTTGCAAGCATTGCCGTCATTTTGAGGAAGTCTGCCAGAAATGCAAGAAGGCGTATTAAGTTCAGCAAATCAAGACTAGTGAAAGAGGGAAGAGTGTCCACCGTCCAGTCGAAGCAGCTTCAATGAATTCTTGTTCAAAATATTGAATTTACTATATTGAAATAACAAATTTTCCGTATTAAATCAAATTTATTGAGAAAATGCAATTTAAAATGTCCGCTTTAGATGTAATCCACAGATGGCGCATTTTTAGAAATCATTCTTTTCATTCCGGAAACAAAATCTCGGTTTTTTTCAGACGCATTGGCAGATAGTCTTCCTCCTGAAGTCCTACGAAAGTATTTAAGTTGCTAAACTAAACATAAATTGTCTATAATCCTGTTTAATATTATTTCAGAATGGCAATACGCTTTTATTCAAAAGCCTGATGTTCATCCTGAACTTCAAAAACAACCCCATATCACCTGATCCGGACAAACATGTGATTTTCTACTTTCCAAACATTAGCAAAGGCATCTGGTTTGCAGACAAATTCAAGATTATGAGCTCGAGTGAGGTATTTAAGGCGCGATTTTCATCAACCATCGAAGGGGGAGACCGGGGAGACAATCGATTCATAGTTTCCACGAATATCCCTGACATCGATCTCAACATATTCCTCAAGATCCTTGAATATGTAACCGATGGATTTATCAACATTGACGAGAATAACTTCTTAGACTTGCTGGACGCATCCCGGAAGTACCTCTTCAATGATCTGACTGGCAAAGCTATCGATTTCGTGAAGACATTCATCAATGAATACAACATACACAAGTATTTCGAGTCCATTGAGAAGTTCAACATGAACATCCTGAACGATCATATGAGGGAGGAATGCATTGAAAATCCCTTGGAAGTCATCCGAACTCTTACACTGTCGGCGCCACATAAGAAAGTTCTAAAGATAATCCTGCAGTCACCTTATATCCCGTGCTCGGAATATTCACTCTACAATTCTCTTGTGAAGATGTTCCATGATCAAACCAAGTCCTTGGATCATGAGAACTTCCGGAAGGAGATGGGAGACTTGGTTTACCTTATCAGATTTCCCACCATGACTCTGCAAGAATTGATCGCTTGTGGAAAACCACCGTCGCTTTTAGCGCCTAAGGAACTGATTGATTTGATGCTGTGGAATCAGGAGAGGATTTTCTCAAACACTGTAGAACACTTCGCCCATATTCCAAGGGATTGCTCTTGATAAAATAAATTTTTGTTGTTTTCTACTCCGACGCTCACCTAATTAAAAAAAAATCAGGAATTCACGAAATTCATCTTCTTTAATCCCGGCCTTTCAGGCGCTTTCAATTCAATAACTACATTTTATTTAATGCTCGCGTCGCGACTGACGATGTTCCAATCGTTCGGATGGTTCGAATAGCTGAGAATAGTTATCAAAGTTCTTAAAGGCAAACTTCTTATGCAGGTTTTTTAAAGGGCTCGGCGTCACTGGCTTTATATCGTTTGCCTTCCCCCTCGGAGCAATAGAGTAGAACTGGAGGGAATCTGTGAAGATTTTCTCCTGCACCCAAAGAAGGAACTCCACAATCTCCTTGTATGTCAACAGAGAGGGCTGTTTTCCGCATTCAACCAACTCTTTAACGGACATCGTTGGGAATCTAATCAAGTAGATCAGCTTCCCCAATGAGTTCCTCATTCTCACTTCACTCTGCATCAAATTCTTCGGGTCGGACTTCATCATGTTCACGATTGCCTTGTACAGTTGAAACTCTGAACATGGAAGGGACGGAGACTCCAGGATCATCTCGAGAATACGCAAATGGGACTCAGTAGTGGAGAGTGTCTGGATGACAGTTCGAGGATTCTTTGTACAGACCTTCCTCATGTGATCATTTAGCATCTTGATGTCGAACTTATCGATGAACTCAAAATTATCAGCCAGATTTACTGCTTTGATATATCCTTCAAGGAACTTGATGATCTGATAAGTTAAGTCATTCACGAAGTACTTCCTGGACGCATATAGAAGCTCCAAATAGTTTCCCTCGTAGATATCAATGGTGTTACCGTAGATATGTTTTATCATCTCGTGGAATGCGTCGAAAGAAATGTCTTTGATGACAATTCGCTCAGAAGATTCACCCACACATTCTCCATCACCACTGAAACTGAACTGCTTATCAAAGACTACGCTCCTCCTGGCGAGGATGTGCTTCTCAGCGAAAATCATTGCTCCCCCATTGAGATGAAATACAAACTTTACATCCGGACTTGTGCCAAACTCAGCATGACTGAGCTTTAAGTTCTGCGACTTCTTGACGGTATCAGGCGGATTATCCATTCTACAATAGCCCAAATGTGAGTTATTCAAGAATAATTTGGAAAAAGAGTGGTTAAAACTTACGAGAACATGCAGCGCAGTGTCAGCGTGTCAGCATAAACCGGAAATAAAGAATTCGGAAAAAAGACGCCATTTTTGTATTAAACCCATGGTCGTCCCGTCCCGATCGTCGCTTTCTATGCGAGTTTTGTTGTGAAATAATCTCTAAAACTGCTGAAATCCAACAATTTTCTGTAAGTAGAATTAAGCTGTGATAGTTTTGCAAAGATATAAGTCTCTTGTGTTTCAGATAATGGCGAATACTCCCGCGGAGAGCTATGTAAGATTGGGAGAAGATCTGGATGTTACATTTGTCTTTCCCACCAGCGGAGATACTCTCCTGGCAGATAAATTCACACTTTCTAGATTCAGCGAGGTGTTCAAGAACATGTTCCTATCCATGAGCGAAGGTGATCAACGAATCACGATCGAGGACATTTCCTTTGAGACATTCTGCAAATTGATCAAGTATATTTGCGAGCGATCCAAATTCCTTATTGAGATTAATGAGGAAAATTATTTAGAGATTCTCTATGCTTCGCGGAAGTACTTTATAAATGGATTGACTTATAAGGTCATCAAATTCCTCGAGGGCTTCCTTAATGAGAACAACCTGGCCGATCACTTTGAAGACATCGAAAGATTCGACTTGATGTTGCTCAAGGAACAGGTTAAGAAACTCTGCCAGAAATCCCCTCTCGAGATCATTAGCACTCTCACCTTATCTGAGTCTCATAAGCGCCTCCTGGAGATAATCTTGAAGTTTGAGACTCTTCCCTGCACAGAGCTTAAGCTCTATTCTAACATCAAGTGGATGATATTGGGAAACTTTAGAAAACAGAAGAAAATCAATTGGAATGAAGAGAGCATTAGGAATGAGCTGGGCAAATTAGTTTATTTGATTCGCTTCCCAACAATGTCTGCAAGGGAGCTAATTTATTGCGGGATAGTTCCGAGTTTGATCTCCGCTCGACAACTGCTTGACTTCCAATTGTGGGTGGAGTATAAAATTTATACCGACACTCTGCAGAACTTCTCCACGACTCCGAGAGTGAATTCCACAGTTTAATGCTGATTATGTTGACATTCAAGGACCCCAAGAACTTTACAACCCTTACAAGCAGGTTTTAAAAAGCCCAAAAACTTGCTGGGCAGTAGTTATGTACATGATTCTCATGCTTCTCGCCTGCAAAAATAACTTTTGTAGTCTTTAAAATCATTATGCATGTATGAAATTCCGCTAAAATATATGAATTTTCAAGAACTGAAACTCGTAAAAAGATTATTTTTCAACTATATACTTACAAACAAGCCTTGCATATTGCAGCCTTTGAAAATTGCAGTTCTATATGCAAATTGCATGGGCGCTTTTAGGTCCCAAATGATGCAATTTGCAAGGCTCGCCTGTAGTTTTGGATTTGGATCATGGAAGTGCCTTGGTTTTCTGTGAAGACACAAATTCAAAGGCTTTATTTAGTCGAGACACAAACCTCCTTCAGCCCTCAAGTGCGCGAGCTCATTCTGAGTTCATCTATGGCGGCGACAAAAAGGTTGAACTTTCCTGCTCAGCTGGCTACATACCGGAAGTAGGATTCGGAAAAAAAGTCGCCATTTTGGTATCGCATCCGTGTTTGCCTTCAGTGAGGTTTGTAGTGAAATATCTCTATAAAATATCTCAAAACCAACAATTTTCAGTGAGTAGAATAAAGATGTGATTCTTGTACAAAGATATAAGACTCTCGTATTTCAGATAATGACGAATACTCCCACAAAAAGCGATTTGATATTTGGAGAAGATCCAGATGTTACATTTGTCTTTCCCACCAGCGGAGATACTCTCATGACAAATAAATTCACTCTGTCTAAATCAAGCGAGGTGTTCAAGAACCTTTTCCTCTCCATGAGCGAAGGTGATCAAGGAATCACGATTGAGGACATATCAGTTGAGACATTCTGCAAAATGATCAAGTATATTTACCAGGGGGCCAAATCCATAATCGAGATTGACGAAGAAAATTATTTGGAGATTCTCTATGCTTCGCGAAAATACTTTGTATATG
>CAKKOB020000430.1:26237-52659 GCA_918844115.2 Phlebotomus perniciosus | reverse complement strand
ATCTCTAGTTTAAATTAAATATTAATGCAATTAATTTATTACTCACTCTGTTCCTTTTCGCTGAGATGATCATCTCTCAGCTGAACTTCACGGGCCTCCTGCTCCGTTAGCCTCACTTCCAACTCCTGACACATCGTGCGTGTCTCATCGAGCGCCAATCTCGTCTCGAGCAATTTTCTCGTCGTCCTCTCGTGATTCTGCTTCAGTGTTGGCATGGAAAAAGCATCCAGCTGCAGCAAGATAGATAAAGAAAAAAAATAAGAAGCGCAATTATTACATAAAGTGCATAAAGTAAAGCGAAATAAATAAAGAAAGAAAAAAATCGAAATTCCCATCATCCTACACAACTTCTAACCTCTTCGTCTCCCCCTTACCGGCTAAAAATCGCACAATTAAATGTTTCATGGTCTAGTTCGAGAGTAAAAGAGATGCTGTAGGTGAAAAAAGCATAGATAAATGAAATATGCTTCAGGTGTTGAAAGTTATGAATTTTTGCGTTAATTGGCAATAAATATCGTCACAGTTTTGTGAGCCCCCGTTGTTGTTTTAGTTTTTTTTTATTATTTCACTTTAGGAGTCACACACCTTGGAAGAAACTCTTTGCATGGAAACCAGAGACAAATTTGTGAAATTTAATATTTTATATTACCTCATGTGACACACCGCTATCCTTCCACTCATCTGATCCATTCAAAAATGATTCCAATTCATTAATTTCCACAAATTCCATATCATATTCCATCACTTCCGATAGCCACCCAATTTCATTGGAGCTCATTTCACACAAATGAGCACCAAGTAAACAATAAAAACAGCTGAAAAAAATTTCACTAATATATATCGGACAAGGAGAAACTCTCTCGAGGAGCGAGAGAGGAAGACAAGACAACAACACAAGCCACACCACCGAATACGACAAAATCCAAAATGAAAATGCTCAGTGGATGTTTATTTTGGTGTTCAACTACCTGACAATCTTTTCCAATTTCTTCTCTCTTCCCAAAACATTTTATCGGAGGGTGAAAATTATTTAGAGAAAGAGAGAGAGAGGGAGAGGGAGAAAAGAAGGTAAATCCTGGGCCCTTTTTTGGGAGACAATCACCCAGAAATTTGCCTAAATAACACCCATCTATTCCTCCCTTACCTTTAGCTCAGGTCAAAAACATATTAGAATTAAGCTTCATAAAAGATTTTTAGGGTATTCTTCAGGAACACATGCTATCATGGAAAATTCCATAGGAGAGAAGATTTAGGACACAAATTTTATATTTTTATGATTGTTTGAATTTTTTGACACATTTTTCTAAAGATTTTCACTGCACTCTAACCAAAATCTCTTAAGATAAAAGATTACCACAATTTTTGTCTCTCCAAAAGCAAACAGAGACGCCTTTCAAACCTTTATCATTACAACTATCTCCTAATGCCAACAAATCGACCTGAAAATTGCACAACAATGCAAATGAGGCTGATTTCACTGTCAAAAGCAATTCAAAAGTCGGAAGGAAAATTTTGCCAAATTATTGTTTTTAGACTAATTTGGGCAGATTTCATCAAAGATATTGAGACACAAATAATATCTTTCTCCTCTGAAAGTCCCAAAAGATATGCATCAAGAGGTGAATGAAATGTGATAGGAAATTCCAGTGGATAAAAAACACACACACTACCTATTATGGATTACTATCAAATACTTGAAATAATTAAATTAATTAAACCACTCAATTACCCTCTGCAGAAACATGCTCGAATTTCTCTACGCATTAAATTTGCTTGTATTGAAAGTTAATACAAAATGGTAAATATAATAAACACAATTTTTCGAGGTAGAAAGAGAGAGAGAAGAGTTGAACCATTTTGAGAATTATTTTTGCAGAATCTTTAGGATCAGCAGCTGGAGAAATTCAGAGAATGAATCGGCTAAAAGTCAATACAATATATCTTTCTTCCAAGAAACCTTGAAAAGTTCCAAGAATTCAAGCAATTAGGGGGAAAATCGTTTTCACTAGCCGCAGAAAGGAAATGAGGGGATAACATTGATACTTCCGCGATGGAAAAACTCCTACAAGGCGTGAACAAAAAAGACCTAATTATACATCAGACTTTTCTCTACTTATTTTGAGATCACTCCACAGTTCAATTGAAAAAACAAACCATACACTCTCGTTAGAGCAAAGGAAGAGAGTCATCGAATAGAAAAGAGCTCAAATTCAACGACATTGACTTATAGAGAGAGAAAAAAGCAAAAGAAAAATGTCCAATTAATAATTCACAACTTGTCGTTTGACTCTAGAAAAAAAAATCTTTCGCTGCGGACAGAAGCATAAATTTAAGCGGATGTTGATGCGAAAATAATTAAGAGACACTTTTCCTTATCAGTGAGCAAGCAGTGTCAGGAAATTGTTGATTTACAGTGGAACTTCACCAAGTCTTACACAAAACGTTTTAGTATGAAAGACAGCGAAAGTGTCATTCATCCTCAACAAGTTTCCAATTTAGCCTCAAGAAGAAACACGATTATTGCTTGGCTTGCGAGTATTTCTCACATAAATTGACGAGGGAGGTGTGTGCGCCAAATACTGCACAGCAAAATTGGAGAAGAAGAATTCAGGGATGAAATCCTAAACATTTTCAAGAGAGAGAAAATCCATGAGAATGACCCATAAAACTGTCCAATTTTTATTGTCAGTCCCTTTCTCTGTGAATCATGAGATGCCCTCAGGCATACCTTCACACATGAGAAAAGATACTGTGTTGAGAAAGTGAAAAGGATGACTTTTCATCCAACTTTGTATAGTTTTCCTTTAAGATTTATTTTGACCTACAAATGCGCAGAAAAACAGAGATTTCTTTTTAAGAGAAAGAGGGATAAATCATAACTCTGGCGCTTTTCACAAAAATGCTTCTCAAGCGTGAAAAACAGTTGTGAGCAAAATTGTTCAAATTTATTGTTTTTAGTGTTTTATTGCAAACAATATAAAACTACCAAAATAATGTATCAGCGAATTATTTCTCTTGAAAAAAAAAGAAAAACTATAGGCTTATGTTTTACCCATATCAATAAAATATCAATAACTTTTATTGACAATAAAAGTTCATGACGTAAACTGACAATAAAAGAAAGCCGTTTTTGTCCAAAGCACCGTTTTTTGATCAAAAAAGCTAAATCCAGATTATCAAAATTAGCAATCAAAGTATTTTTAACAAATTAACGTTGTTATTTTCAAAATACATATTTTATGCTAGCAGTGTACTAAAGGCTAAGGTAGTTTATAACATAAAACCTAAGGCTAGTCTAAACGTGAAGTTATAGTTCAAAGCTGGATTAAAACTTAAGGCTAGCCTAAAGCTTAAGGCGAGACTTAGGCTTAAGTCTAGCTTTAAGCTTAAGGCAATCTTTAAGTTTAGGGCTAGATTTAGTTTAAGGAAGCTTAAATCTAGCTTAAAACACCGTTAAAACCTTTTAATAAATATTTAATGTCTTATTTTCCCCAAAAACGCCGTTCTTAATTGAATTGGCGACTTTTCTGTTCATCTGATTTATACAAATTTAATATAATTGCAATAGAAAAATCTTCTCTGCTTTAACTACTCGCAAAGAATGGATTTTGCCTAATTTGTTTTGATTCGATTTACTCTCGAGTCTTCACTGTAAATTATACATATCAAGAGGTTCCCAAGATGTTGCTAATTTACCCGTGTGAAAAATTCGCGCCGCGTCTAAGAGATTACAGGGAGGGAAGCATCCACGGCTTCTGTGTAAATCACCTTGAGAGTATTCTCCACAGATGTTCAGCGAAGTGCTGAACATCTTCACAAATCGCACTTTTTCTTTCACTCCACCCACTCCAAAGCACCATGTGAAGTTAAAACATTTTCCACCGCATAGATTTATCGTGGAAAATTTATCCAAACAAACTTGTCTAAATAAATCATGGATGAAAGAAATGGTAATTAATTTTATTGACTCGCAAATGTTAATTGTACTTTAAAGTGCCATTTCATTTGCATAACGACAACATTGAGAAATATTTTTGTCACAAAACTGTGAAAGATAAATCGAAACGGAATTTGCATGAGGAACTTTTCCATTTGTAAATAAAATAAATATAATCCTCACAAACCATTGGAATTGTACAAAATGAAGTCAAAAGGTCTCAAGTGTGTCTCCTTCTCGTGACTCGAATGACAAACAATTTACATTTATTGCACCTTCGGAGTGATGGGAAAAATTGCAAATACTTCAAAATGCGAAAAAGTTTTCTTGTGGATATTCTTCTTTTGAGCTCCCATGAGATTCATCATGTAAGAGAATTATTGCTAAAGTTATATATGCATTTTCCAACAATTCACTAACATATCAATCAAAATGTTACACTTCAACAATGTAGCAAATTACCATCTGGGATTATTGCTACTTTCTTGTGCAGCAAAACGCAAGATGAGGAGGAGTCTCAGACAAGCCGACAAGAAGAAAAGTCTTCAACAACTGCATCCTATTATCATTATTAAACATTAACAGCGACACGCTTGTGAAATTTTCCACTAACTCAACACCGTGTGGGTTAAAATGGACGCTAAAAGCAAAAATTCACCCTTTTTCGATTCAAATCTTTTCACTCAAAGCCCACTCACCATAAATACACCTGATTTTATTGCCTCTGGGATATTTAACAGGCGCATTTATCAATTTTTAGATGTTAAGTGAAAGAAGTAGAGAAAAAAAATCAAACGAAATGGAAAGTTTTTTTGTACCACCTAATCTCATCATCACATTCGCATTGTTAAGTGATGTTCCTATTAAAACACAATTTCTTCCCAAGATTCAACAGATTCAACAACATGAGATTTTATATTTTTCTCAATTGCGATAATTTTTACTGGTTAAAAAATCATCTCAATAAATTAATTCTCCCCTTTCGAGAAAAAAAGGCCTCCAACAGACTTAATTCTTTATGTATCTTGAACGGCATGATATGAGAAAAGTGCGACTTTCACCCATGTGTTTCCAATTAAACAATAAGAAAAATTGAGGTAAAATTCAATTTATAGCTTTCCCATGGGAGAACGAATAAGTAATGGAAGCTTAGAAAATTGTAAGGGGAAAATAACTGGAAGCAAAATGAATCGAATTACGTGATGTTAATCGAATTTTAGTCAAATAAGGTTTGTGTCTCGGATAAATAATAGGCTTTTACTAAATGATGTTGACCAATTTGAGATTCAAATGTAAAGAAGTCTGAAGTTTTCTGAAAAGGAGCCAAGATCTAAAAGAATGATTTCTTAAAAAAAGACATGTCTTAACATGTCTTTAAGGTATAGCGGAGACCCATACACGTCCCATTTAACTAAGACCCTTTTATGTCTTTGACATAACTTTAATAATTTAGAAAAATGTTAAAAATAACAAAAATATAAATATTTGAAATATTGGAATTTGTTTTTTTTTTGCTTTATATTCGAAATATTTGCCAGTTATTTACCCCCTTTGAAAATTGCGTGCAATAATTTAGAGGTAGGTACTTACACTGTGGACCAGATACTGAATGACGACTCCCAGTGCCTCAAAACCACGATTGGCGTGTGCGAGATCTCGACACTGGGCCACTCTCTCCGGCAAGAGCCCATTGCTCCTGGGTGCTTTGACCAGCATCTGCGTCTGGTGACTTCCGGCGAAGCCATTCTCAGCGATTGGTGCCACAATTGAGCCATTCTTCGTGACAACACCCGGTGATTGCTGCTGGCGCACTCCGGCCGCCACTTTCTGCTGATTTACACTCCCAGCGACAGTTTTTGTGGCAAGTGGAACAACTCCCGCCAATCGATTGTGATCTGTTAAAAGAGAGACCAAGAGAAAAAATAACGATAAAATTAATGATATTAATTGAAGTGGATTAGACAAGATGATGAGCGGAAGGAATGAGGATTGGAGAGAAAAAAAACCCGTGACCAGACACAACGACAATTTATGGAATTGGAGTGTGTGTCTGCCAGAGAAATTCGCCTCCAGTGACATCGAGGGCTTCTGTTTTTATTCTGTCTGACACCAGCCAGTGGACATTTTTCAAACGTCGAAAAGGCAATTTTTCACATGAACTACAAGAAGAGAGACTTTGGAAGTGTTTGTTTGGAAAAATCATGTGAATTTTTCATTTGGGATTCATATGAATCAACGGATAAGCAAATGTATCACAAAAACTTAAGGAATTCATATAATGGAATAAGATTCGTACCCATAAAATATTGCATAAATTAGTTGGTAATTCATTTGTAGATAATTTCATAAAACATCCAGAACAAATCCCATAAAATTTGTAAAACAAAATACACAGAATATAAATGAGAATTTTATAATTTATAGATTTTAAAGAAATAACAAAAATTTCTAAGTTTTGCGAAACTCCATTAGAAAAGTGGGCGGGCAAGGTAACATTTTATAATGAAATTTAAAGAAACTGCATATTCTCGTCGTCTTTTACGGTTTAGAAGTCCGACGAGTTATGATATTTTATGAAGACCTCTTCAATGAGTACCGAATGAGCAAAATCTGATCCTTTAGAACAAAGATATGATCGATTTAAAATTAAACCATAAACTGAAGGGTTTTGACCCCACGTTTAAAAAAAAAGTTGAGACTGATTCTGTTGTTGATATATCTTATCGTTCTCTTTCAATAAGGCTATAAACGACTCACACATGTCCGGAAAAGTTTTGGGCCGTATAGGTATAAGGTAAACGCAGTACGTACCGACAGTGAAGCTCGTACCGACAGATACATTGATTCGCTAAGAAAATAATACGTCTGTCGGTACGAGCTTCACTGTCGGTACGTACTGCGTTTACCTTACTTCTTTTATAAATTTAAGTTTCTCTGAAACGTAAACTTCTTTTTTGCATTCCCTACTCAAAATCAATTAAAACCAGGTTGAAAATTTTGAAGACTTTATTTTCGTGAACGATTACAGAGGTCCAGTCTTGCTGGTTATCCACGTTACGAATTGTGCCACATTTGTGAAGCCTTGTGGTCCACTGTCACAATTAGGAACTAAAGCGTATGAAATGACACCGACTAGATACAGCGTTCCATCGAACATCATCGTTGCAGGACCACCGGAATCACCAGAGCACACAGCACTAATCGGGGCCATTGTGTCTTCGGCACAGAAGGATGATTCCGGAATAGCCCTGGTCCCAACATATGCAGCCTGACATTCATTGAACGGGATCACTTGTAATCTTTTCGTATAACGTAAGCGATCAGTCGGTAATCCACCATTCATTGTGGCTCCAAAACCTGAGGCGGTGATAAACTCCCCAACATAAGTAGCTGGATCGGTATTGGCCGTCACTAGCTTAATAGGTTTAACCAAAGGGGTGTCAAAGTTGAAGGTTTTCTCCGTCTTCACGAGGCCAATGTCATTCATTATAGGGTCTAATGAGTAATCAGGATGAGGATAGACATTACTGAACCACACAAAATCAGACTGTGTTGGTTGTTCTGCTACCACCGATCCTGCTTCCACGAAGAATGCAATGAAATCAAGGATAGGGAGAGGAGCATCACTTGATGTACAGTGACCCGCCGTAACAATCCAGTTCTGTTTGATAATACTTCCTCCACAGAAACTCACGAGTAAAGGTCCTCCCAATGATTTCAGGCGCACTTGGTAAGGATATTCACCAGGTTTCGCAAGATCTCCCTGAATGATTCTCGATTGTGGATCCTGAATAACGGATGCATCATCGCGATAATAAGGATAATAATCTCGCATGGGCTGGACTCGCTAAGAAATATTATATGTAGTCAGTAGAATATCTTAATTTTTTATATTATATAAAAAAAATCCACATTTGACTTACACCTGAAGTCACTGAGACGATCACTGCCGCTAAACAGAAGACAAAGAACGCTTTCATGGTTTAATTTCAACTAATTCGAAAATACGAATTTCACCAACTTTTATACACACAGAATAATAATAAAAAAGGAATTAATAATTCACAATAGGAGATAAGGAAAGAGACCCGACGACACTAAAGCATTATAGCTTATTAGATTAGATTAAATATAATGAATAGAAAAGTAAGAGAACCAAAAAAGACACACAACGAGTTTTTGATTGTACGAAAGTCGGAATTATACTTTGAACTTAAAAAAAAGTAGTGACTTAAATTATTAACTGAACAACCACTATGACCCAAAAACTACATGCTTGTAGTATATACACGTAATTGCACTATTCTGAGCTTTTTGAAAAAATGGCGTCCCGTCTTATGTCCGTGTATCAGTTCAGTATGTTCTACGCTTACTGGCCAAACGTTGGCAGATAAAGACATATCTTTGGTAAGCATAAATGGAGCAAAATACTGCATAATAAACACATAAATTTCAATTAAAATTACGCTTCTTTTGCTATCTATATTTTCTCCCAAATACATTTATTTTCACCCACGAGTTTCTTGAAATTTTAATGAACCCAGAAGGAAAACAACAAAAAAACATAAACATTTTTTTTGAAATTCTCATCACTTTCTCGCGCGATTCTCAATCATGTTTTGTGCTATGCAGAGCGTAGAGAATTACTAAGAATCGCGCGTAATAGCTCATCTCTGCATTGGATGCATCTTCACAGTAAATCACACAAAGTCTTGCGCATCATGATTTTATTAATATTTATTTAGTCTATAACTGTTTCAAACAAGCAACTCTTATAAATTGTATATGTGCATTTAATTGATTCTCTCCGCCAATGTAACATGCATTACGGGGGGAATTCAACAGTTGCAGAATTAATATTCCGTAACTGCCCCGGAAAATATATACATCAAAAAAACATACACCACACACTCCATTATAACTATTATAGATGGTGTGTATAGTTAGTGAATGAAAAGCCAAAGAGAAGCATCATTTAAATATCAATTGAGGGAATTTTCCTCTATGGTTTTTCAGTCTCAAAATAGATTGCTATTACGTAAGTAAAATCCATCCCAAAAATCAGAGTAAATACATCAATTTCTGTGGATATTCGCACCATCGATGGATTTTTTAGGAACAAAATACAGACATTTCCTCAAGATCTCATGTGGTGGAGATTGAGATGGAAAAATCCACTTCAAAACACGCTAAATGAAATATTGAGGAACGAAGAGGCCGTGGGCTCGTGGGCGTCATCTCGCACGTTCTCAAAGTGCAGAAATCACTTTTAAACTGACCACAATTTGTACAAATTGCACAGCACAACATGGAAAATTGTTTTGGGTCAGGAGATGATGTGGTGTGAATAGTTAATAAATTAATGCCAAACTGTGTTGACTTCAATACATGAGACACATAGTCCACATCGTCCACATAGTTGTTATATGTTGAGAATATAAATTAGCAAGATATTGCAGTGATGAGATGAAAATTCTGCAATTTACCATTATTGAAGAGAAGTTGTAATGCAACAGAAATGACACGTTGAGCTCCTCCTTGTGAACATTTCAGGTCAGTTATAAGAACAGGGGCATTTTAAGGCCCAAAAGACACATTAAAAATAGCGGAGAAAAAATAATTGTTAAACAACAGTGTTGAGAATGAAAAGTATTCGAAAGATTGTTGACATTTGTCTTTAATATCTCAATCGACAAAAATCTCATGTGAAGAGGCGAGTTTTTTTCTTCACTCTTCTCAGATCTCTCAAAGGCTGACGAAGACAAGAGATACAAGCCATACTATTTAGCATCATGATGGTGTCTGTTCATATGCCCAGACAATGGTTTCAATTGCATAATTCTCTCTTGTCATAAATAATGTGCTCGCAGTCTTTTTCCATTAGAATTGGGTTACACAAACGTTTACAGTGCGCCTCCTTCTCAAAAAAAGACCACCACTCTTTCACATCTCTAAACAGCCAAGACAGACAATTTGTCTGCAGTGTTTATGCAAAGTAGATTGTAAAGTTTTGTGCCTTGGCAGAAGCTTCTCGCAATTTTAAAATTGTCCGTTCAATACGTCAAATTTACTGTCAGTTCTTTTGACAGCTGTCAATGTCAATTTGACGTAAATTTTAGTTTCTGCTTCCATTCACAAATGAATTCATATCGGAACCGGTAAGCAGTATATCGAATTACACATTAGACAAATTTAAACCAAATCGCTAATCTCATCATTTATTCATCACTTCCTCGTCACATTTGATAATTAAAGAAAAAACACCTATAACCAGACATTCTCATCAAATTTTTCATGTGTAGACTTTCGCTTTCACAAATTTATCAAGAAGTTGATGACCATAAAAAATTTCTCCATTGATTTATGAGCATCATTTTCAATAAATTTGTCAACAACTGACTTATTGTTATTACCACCAAGAATGACTTATGGAAAAACGCGGAGAAATTGCAACATAGAAAAAAACGCATTTTACCCTCCAAACACATTAAGGCGTAATGTTTCGGAAATTATATAGAAATTTCCCATTTTATAATGGGTGTGGGAGTTTTTGGCGAAATGCCATCAAGATGCGAAAAACAGCTATTAAATTAAATGAAAATTGCGTTGGAAAAGTCTCAAAGAAACATGGTGAAACGCATATCCAAACAATTCAAGGATCAACAGAGAGAAGTTCATTTTGCCAAATTGGCGCCGCCACATAATTAAATTGAAAAAGGGACAATCTAAATATCTAAATTTGTTCCATCTGCTGATGACATTTTCCTGTTAAAGTGTATCAAAAGAAAACTTTTCACCCACAGCATAACGTCAGAATATACATACATGAAACTTGAGAATCTGTATAAAATCCATTTTAATGCCTTTCGTCAGAAACCATAGAGTCAAGAGTCTCAATCGTACCGCCTGGAATACAGAGGTCAAAGTGCTCTTCTAATTTAACTAATATTCATTAGAGAGTATAAGGAGAGTAAGTATTTGAGCCGGGAGTGAGGTTCAGTGTTTAATTGAAAAAGTACATGAGAAGTGAAGCATTCACTGAATTAATTTATTAATACAGAAACAGAGGAACTTGTTAGAAACATGTTTGCTTAATTAGAAGATATCCCCCAAGAATGACAATTTAAATTGAAAGGGAGGAGATTCCCCATACAATCTTGTGTGGATGTTGAGTACTAATTTCCACACCAGTGATTAGACACTGACTTGAATATGAGGAATTTCTAGTGTGTTGGAAATAACAAGGCAGATTGAAGATATGCACAGTTGGATGTTTTTAAGCTCAGAAAGGCATAAAAATTTGTTAGAAAAATTAAAATTTCTGTCCAAATTTTGAAAATTTTTCAAGAAATGTTTTCAAAATCATTTTTTTTTTCTTAAAAAAAAACTTTTTCAAAACTATCTGGCTCAAGTTTTCTTACGCTAATTCATGCCTTTGTAAATGAGGCAAAATTTAGAGATGTCCTAACTCTATCCACCTTGTTTTGCAAGTGAGAAATTTCAATGTTTGTGAGACACAGTAATTTGATTGCCAAGTGGGCTAAAGTTAGAATGTTCTCATAACACATTGAAGACTTTTTGTCCTCCAACCCAGTGAGTTTTATTTTACCTTCAGGCATAAAACACCGAGAAACACCATATAATTATTGAGAGATTTCAGTGATGGAACACCTCGTCGGAGTTCCAATTTGCAATTTTCACCATCAAGAAAGCGTTAATATGCACAACCGCACTGGATAAAAAAGAACTCACCGTTTCTATCAATGAACATTTAGCGGTGTTTTATAGCATTTCCTTACAAAGAACAAACTATTCATTCCGCTGCTCAGAATGTTCAGCACTTCTTTTTTGGCATTTCACCTGCCATCGCACAGCAAAAATCTCACATTTTCTCACTACAAGATTTTCATCCTGTTAATCCAGAGACATTCACACACAATATTGACAAATTCATTCTTAATTTTTTTCTCAACAACTTTTAACACCACGAAAAGAAAATCCACAATCATGCGCGCCTTTTTCACAATTTGACGCTCTAACAGCAACTGATCGCGTCTCACTTTTTTTCCAACTCACACACTTCGTCTTCCAACGTGATCATTATTATGCGTTAAATTCGCAGCATAAAAGGCACCCAAACACATACACCAACTCTCCTCTTCAACCAACTCATACCAACTTGATGGTGTGGATCATATGGAAGCAATTGAGGAACATTTGCTCACAATGAGATTCTATGAATACTGCCATGATTTCATTTACGGGATGCGTTTATAAAAAAATTTCAGCAATAATTTTGAGCCAAGATGAAAAGTAGAAGATAGAATTTATAAATAATTTTTGGCAAAAGTCAAGATCAACTGTTGATGGGAGTGGATGAAAATTGGCGGAAAACGTCTAAAAAGGCCATTTGCATGTGTCTTTCATCAGCTTGTGGTAATTTTTCCGAGAGAACTTGTGCTTTCATTTATGAAGATGAAACAGGGAAACGTTAATGGGAAAAGTTAGTTAAATTTTCAAAGTTTAATCAATTCAAAAATGGCTGTAACTTTTAATGCTCGAACGTATGGAAAGTTAGAGAATTGATTTACTTTGGATTTAGGCTTTCATTGGAGGCGTTTGTTTCTTTTTACATATTTTTTCTAATTAGTTTTGCAAAACTAAAGTTAGAAAATTGAATTTTGGTCAGTATAAAATTTATTCAGCGTTTTATATTCTGATTGTTTGAAAATGAGTAACTTTCTTAGACTCAACTTTTTTTCAAAAAATGAGTATATAAACACATTTATCTTTGAATAAACTTCTCATTTAATTGAGTTTGCAGATTAATTGCGAATTGCCTCCAAATTAAAATAATATTGAAAGAAAGTGTTTGCGTCTAGTTATTTTGGCAAGGAAAGTGGGTTAGCGGTATGAAATTAATATGACAAGTGATATTTTTTTCAACAAAACTGTGCAAAATCTGAGATTTATTTGTTTAGAAAAAAAATCTCTAAAAAAAACAAATAATTGCTCTCTGCAAAATGTTTCATCTCTCTTGCAAAAATTACTCTTGTGGTGAAACAATCCATCACAAAAATGAATTTCTTTTGTGTCTTTTTGTCCCAAATATTGCGCGCGATGTGGCGAAAAAAGAGAAAGAGAGATGAAATAATAAAAATAGAACTCAATTTCACTTGTTTGTGCCACAAAATAAAGACGACAGTGGCGAAAGCACATGGATTTTACAGGAGAGGAAAACCACTAAAGTTGACGAAAAGAAGTTTTATACCACCGAAAGCGGATTACGGAGACACACACGGAGGGAAACTTTCTTCTCACCAGAAAACCCTGAAACTGATGAAACTGTGTGTTTGTGCAGAAATTCTAAATCCCCTTTTGATGATGATTTCAGCAATTCAAACATAAACATTTATGCGCACGCCTAAACTTATGCACAACATCGATGAATCACCCGCACAACGATTTCCCAAACTCTCCTCAACACCAACATGACTCAACCATAACAGCATGGCGGGAAAAATATCGCCGGGCGGGAGGGTATGAGGAGTTTTCCCGGGCGCAGAAAAGTGACAATAAAATATACCTCTGAATTTTGTCGGAAGGCGCAGAGAGCCCCATAGGATTGATTTCTTGTATCGCTGTGTATTGGCATACAAGTCCAAATCACTTGTGTAGGTGGATTTGATGCGACCACTGTTGTTGTTGTTCAAATCCGCCGCCACGTCCGATGTTGAGTTGTGAAAGAGGGAAACGAATTTATTGAGGCCCATTTTGCACACTTAATAAAAAAAACTATTTTCACATTGAACTGAGAGCGACACAAGTGTCTCGAATTGTCTCAGAGATTCAAGAAGAGATTGATGCAACACTCGTGGAAACTCTTGCCACAAAAACTCTTTTGTATATCCCTTATTCAGGGAATTTCTCCACAATTTTTCCCATACTGGCAAATTTTGAAGATTCTGCAAAGTCTCACAGCAGGGAGCTTCTTACCACACAAAACCAGCCACACTGAGTGAGAGCACAAATGCAACTGTAACATTGCTAGACTTTCTCACTTCAATTCACCAACTGTGTTTTAGCTGGTATAGAGCCATCACAAAAAATACTTTCTTCGACAAACCATTGAAGCCCAGCTCAACACTTCCCCCCAGACCCAGACGAGGTACATATATATAAAATCTTTAATGAAGAGAGAGAGAGAAAGAGAGTGAACCATCAATGTTCAGACTGAAATTGTAGGTGGAGGCGCTGTAATTTTATTAATTATTTCACCAGCAATTGATGCATACAATCCATTTACCTTTTTCCTAACCATCTTCCACATCTTCGAAGGGCCGCCCCTCAGGCAGCGTAAAATCTAAGCACATTCGAGCCATTAAATGCATCAAGTAGGAATTCTTAACGAAGAATGTTAAGGTGTTGGTAAACATGAAAGCTCAATAGGTAATCACATTTTTCAAAAGATTTTTGAGAATTCTGTAGCATTCTGCATAATTTTAACAGCATTTAAGAATTTTGTAGAGCTCGTAGAGCTTTTAAAGATAACTCCTGCAGCTTTCAGAGCATTCAAATTATAATATAATATAAATTTTAAAAGCATTTGAAAATTTTCAATAGCTTTAAGAAATAAGTTATCTAATTTTTCAAAAATTTCAAAAGAAATTTAAAATTTTTGATGAGCTTTTCGAAAAATAGTGTAACTCTTTGTAAATTTCTGAATTTGTTCTGATTTTTATGATATTTAAAAACTTTTAAAATATCTTTTAGCTTCTATACATAAAATTACGAGTATTTTAGAATTTTGTCTATTAAAAGATTAGTTTCAACTTTTAAGCTTGCGATCTTTAGATATTTTTTTGGCCTTTACCATTTTGTTTTTTAAAACCTCTAAAAGCCTCTAAAAGTTTTGAAAATGCTGGAAATGTTAAGGAACTTCCATTGGAAATACGGAATTGCTAGAAATGGTGTACAAATTTTAATCATAAATCTCCCCCTGATAACTTCAGTTGAATTTTCATTTAAATATAGAGAAGTTTATGACTACAGAAAGAGAGCAAAACTTGGATTGCCTTATAAGCTCAGGTATATGCAGATAGAATTAAATCAGCTTAACCAAAAGATTTAGTTTCAAGCTGAGAAGTTTCAAAATTTAATAGTGAAAATCGGTCAATCCTAATCTCCCTAATCCTATACAGTTCTTTTGATTTTCTCATCCCAGAACTCTTGCTCAAATCATAATTTAGAAACCAACAATTAAAATAAGATTGCAAGTGGAGTTCATCAGAGGAAATTCAAGACTATTGTACCTATATAATACAAACAAATTTGCATAGGAGCGAATAATAAGTAATTAAGATGTGAATTTAGAGTCAAACAGTGTAAGAAATTTGTCTGAATGAAAGTGGGAGAGTGTTTTAGGATTATTGCAGTGTTAATTAAATTTTAACCACAGCCAGCAATTAAAATCACTTCCGCGGGAGCAGAAACAATGTTCTTCCCAGCCTGAAGATTTATATGTATATGTTTTCCACGAGCCAAAAGCTCGAGAGCAATTTTGTATGTACAAATCTTACCGCGAATGTTATAAAGATTGCAATAAAAGAAGGAATTGGAAAGTAATTATAAAATCAACAAGTGAAAATTGCAAATAAGATTCTATAGCTAGTTTATATGCTTTTGAGAAAACAGCAAAATGCTAAAAAAAACTTTTCCACGTGGAAAAAAGTGAAATTTCTTTTCACTGTTTCATAAATTAATCATTAGTCTGTACTCTACCTTAACCTTTTTCACACTTTTGCACCTCCTCAAGCTTCTCTCTCTTTCTCCCATTGCAAAATTTCCCAAGTAGAAACATTTCTTAAATGTACACAAACATTCTGCTAAATGACCGTAAATTGAGTCGCACAGGTGGGTTTTCTTCAAGAGAAAGAAAGAAGCGGACAATGGGTAAAAAAACGCGAGTGAGAAGAGAATTTAATTGGATATTGTACACATATATATACCAACACTATTTTAAACACATAAAAACATAAACACATATATAATACGAGATGTCTTTCAAGTCACTCAATGGCACTTAATTACAAAATATTCCCATCACTTTAATTGTTCGCCACATATTTAATTGTTTAGGTGGAATAAGAGAGCAAATCCCTTTAAGAAATAATTCCGTTTTCGAAGAGATTGTTGCATTTTAATTTATTAATTAACCATCTTAAAATCACTTGCGCTATTTGAATTATTAATTTCTTTTTGTTCATCGATCAAATGGTAAAGTTAATATCTTCTTTTTCTCCCCTCCATACCAACAATTTAACAGTATTAACGAAGAATGGATAAAAAAGTAGAAGTGTGGCAAAAAATTCCCTCAATTGATCATCATTTACCCCCAGCAAGAAAGGTTCATTTGCAATTAATTGAGACTCGCAAAGAATTCTCACATCTCGCGCAACATGTTTCACATCTCTTTCACAGCGATAGATTTTAAATTAGCCAATTGATGGAAAATCGAGTTTAAAAGTTGCACGAAGCCATCGGGAGTCATCAATGGTCAGCGGCCTCTGAAATGTGGACAATTCCAAACTCGTGTCTCTTTGCCATTTCCAGTGCGCCAACTCACCACAATCAACTTGCACCCAACCATTAGTGCTGGTGAAGAGACTTTTCATCAGCCCGAATGAAAGAGAAGAAAATGTCACTCCATAGATGGACAGTGAAGAGACTTCTCTTGGGATGGATTCGTGCATATTAATGTCTTCCGCGGACAATTCATTAGCGAAGGAGCCTGATAGAATGCACAAGTCGCGCATTTGTAATGGCATTAAATCTCAAATTAAATTACCGTTCAAACACCATAAACTACTTATTCACCCATGCGAGGACTAAGCTTTCAATTTAGTGCCACTCTTCTTTGCCCGGCGAATGATATATTGGAATTGAACGTGCAAAATAAACGGTAGCTGAAGAAAAAAAAATCAACGCAATCTACTTCAGCTTCCAAGTCATTCCAGTTCAAAAGATTCAGTTCAAAATAATAAATTCACCATTTATAATAATTTTCCATCAGTGAATAAAATTCATCCCAGAAAACAGATTGAAGAGGAAGGGTAGATAAATACGAGTTTTACCGCAGGATTTAACATTTATGAGAAAAAAATCACTGTAATTTGTGGGTCAACTCCTGAATATATATAAGGGTTTAATTTAAATTTTAAATATCACATACGGATACCTATAATGTTTATCATGCCATTCCCAACACACGAAACACTTAACCTGACAAAGCAAGGGCACAAGTAATAAATTCAATTGTTGCCATCATATATATTTTTTTTTTAAATTATAATTCTAAAAGTTACAGGGGTGAACAAATTTGCCAATTGCAAGGGGGAGATATTATGTTCAAAAAGATGTACACCACTTCCAGCACTTATTTCCACATTTTGTTGAAAAGATACCCAATCCAATTCGGAAGCTTTGATGAGCTTTCATCCTATCAATTTTATTTTCTATACTAAAATTTTATGAAGATTTCTAAGGAAGCTTTCTAGAGATTTCTGAGAAAGCTTTCTAAAGCGTTCAAAAATAGCTTTATAAGAAAAGTGTCACTAGAAAACGCTTTTAAAAAAGATTTCTAAAAAAAAATTTTTAAGAAAGGTTTCTAAAGCTTTTTAAGAAAGCTTTCAAAGAGAGCTTTCCAAAGCTTTCTAAGAAAAGTTACTAAAACTTTCTAATAAAGCTATATATAAAGCTTTCTTAGAAAGGTTTCTAAAGCTTTTTAAGAAAGCTATCTAAAGTTTTCTAAGAAAAGATATCAAAGCTTTATAAACGGCTTTCTAGAAAAGTTTTAAAGCTCTTTAAAAAAATCCTAAAGTTCTGAAAGAACTTTCTAAAGTTCTTGTTCTTCCTTGGATGCTTTCAAAAGTTGTTAGCACTTCCACTTCATTTCCAAAAGCTCTCGCGCATTTCCACTCAAATGTACACCACTTCTGATCATAATCCCTCTGCTCCCCCTTGGCCAATTGTATGGTGTTAATCATTTTATGATTTTAGGGAAAAAAATTAGAATGATTTAATGATATGTTCACAAAGGCAAATTAATTTACTAAACAAATTCTAGGATAAAATTTCCTTGAATGAAATTTTTGTGAAAAATGAGAATTTAATCAGAGATTTTATCCTTGAATGTTTATTTTTCTGCCAAATTATTATTCTGTTTTTGTGAATGAGACTTAAAACGAATTTAAAGACAATTATTTGCTGCAGATTTTACTCTTTCACGATAAGGTCAGAACCGATAAAGCTGGTCTTATTACAAATGGTGATTTTATGCAACTATTGAAGAGGATTTAATATATTTTCACGATTGGAATAAAATTGTCGTTAATCCTTATGTTTAACTTATTCACCCCCTGATTTTTTTTCTGAATAATTGCATAAAAAATTCTAGTGTCAAATAACATCACGCGATATTGGTATTATTCATACGAAAAACACATTAAAATGCATTAAAGGTCTCTAATCGATAAAAAAATAAAACCTACATTAACCATTAATTTTCCTAATGTGTGTAATTGTTTAAAATTTAAGCCTGTCTTGCTTTTATAGAAGTCAAACCTTTGAAAAATTATCATTTCATGGCTGGTAAACAGCCAATAAATCACTTTACCATTCAACAGGATTTTTCTTCAAGCAAAACCTCTATCAAAGCCATTATTATATTGAATGCAAATCCATCGCATAACGTTTATTATGCAAATTTTGAAATAATAAAATAATTTTCCAAGAAACTCATCACATCAGCGCCGGAGAAGCGACTTCTCCATCCAAAATTACCATAATATTGCAGTTAGATCTGAGCGCAACATGTTTTGACTGAAATTTAATATAGTCACAGCGAAATTACATTTATTTGCCCCCTGATTTTAGGCGCCTCGCGAAACTCCCAAGTATAACACCCAAAGCATATTTAATGTCGTTTTCTGTAAGACAACACCTGTGTCTTATTCCATCCAATTAACATTTTGGGCATAAAAGCCAATGGATTTATGTTAATTTTTCACATCAACCAGACACACTCGATCGCACACCATCTCTCGTCCATCGTCAACCGTGGTGTCTTGCACACAAAACTTCCCTATATATTCAAAGCTTACAATGTTGAGTTTGATAGTCATTAAATGTAAATAAAACATTAAATAGACCTTCGAATGGTTTTAGGAAAAGAAAAAGAAAGAAAAAAAGTGTAGTCGAGTGAGAGAAGTTAAATGTTGGAACAAGAGCGGAGAGCAAGAAGTATAAAAAGACGTTTACAATTGTAATTACTACACGCGACGGTTATTGGCGTTTAGAGAAGTTGAATAACTCCCCACCGCGATGGAATATTCACTGTAGCATTTCTTTTTCGCATAATGTAATAAACAATTCAACAAGACAAGCCATAGAGAAATGACTTATTTCGGAAGTGGAGACAATTTTTATCGGATAAAATAACTCATTTGCCATGCTGAATGCCTTCGTGATAATTTAACAGAACAAGAGTCGCGCGGTTACCCCCTTAATCACTTTCCCATAATTGAGGTGGGAAAAATGGTTATTTTTTTATGAGAAAAAGTCTTTTATAGATCCTCACGCGAGACTCCTATTCATGCGGAAGTCACTCACCTTTGAGAGGCAATTTGGCCTGAGTCTGTGGCTGAGATGAGATCTGACGCCTCTGCACCATTCTCTTTGCCGGTGGTGATCCTTTCCCAGTGTCAGTTGCAGAGGCAGGAAGTGCCACGACCGTTGGTGATCGTTTCTCTGCAACGACAACAAAATCGCCCGAATGTAGACAGATTTGAAGGCTATTAACCATTCTTTTCATTTTGCCATCTCGAAAATGATCTTTCACACCAAAATTTATACAGGCAATACCCCTGCCTTTGACTCTCGCGTTTAATCACTGTAATCTTGGTGATTTTGTACATCCAAGTGCCAAGGAAATTGAATGGAATTAAACTTATTTTGCATGATGACACGATGTGATTCCGTTGAACTCAAAACATTTTCTCCCAAGGCGGAAAAACACGTTCCCAATATATCGAATGATCTTCAATATCGCGAGATTCCACGTTAGAGCAAGATTGTGGTATAAACATAAATTCTTTGCAATGTCAAAGTGCCACACTGAGTGATTTTAATCCTCAATAATTACATCAAAACATCATGGAGTGGATTTTATCTCACAGTTAGACACCATTTGAACAGAGGGAGGAATATCTTATAGACTCTGCTCAAAGTCTCATTGCTATTCAGTAAAAAAGAAAAGAAATATTCTTCATGATACTGAATAAATTTTTGAGGAGTTTTCCCATTGCCAATTTGCGTTAATTTATTGAATAATTTTGAGCTACTCAATCATTCATTATCTCACGGTTTTCAGCTGTAATTTTCGCACTCTTAAGAACACCTCATCAATGAAACACCTTCCGTTCTCACCAAAGTCAGTTGTAATTGATTTTCTGATCATCTTCACGAGCGTACAACAAATTTCCTGGTTTTGTCTTTCAAATGTCGCATGTTAACTGAAATCTATACTGAGATTTTTCTGTGAGAACTGCGAAAACAGTTGATTTCCTTTCTTTCCTTTCTCTTTAGTTTTGAATGTTATAAAAAAATCAAAAATTTATGAAAAAATGCAATTTTGAAATACAATGTTCAGAAATTTGAGAAATTTGTCTATAAAGTTTTTCTAAAATAAATTCTAGAACACTGATTTTTATTTAATAAAATTGATTAACTAGAAAATAACAGCTCTTACTAACTTTCAAACAGTCAAATGAACCATCAGTTGCAGATTTATAAACCCCTGTTTCTTCCCCATTTCACATCATTGGTCCTTCGACACGATATCAATGCGATCTATACAAGGTCAGACATCTCAAGATATCTCTTCAATCTTTGGCACTCGCCTGAAACCGGATGCTACTGATTGAATAAGAGACGATAAATTTTCTTTCGGAGGAGGGTTTCACAAGATTATGGGCGCAAAAAGCAATCCTCCTCATCAACACCAATTTTGGTGAAGCCGAAAAACGAAACGCCGCACCGCCTGAATTAGTGGACTGTGTCATTTGCTTACAGTCAATTAATTTACCAATTTCCTCATCGTTAGTGACCATACGAGAAATGGAAGAACCGCTACGAGTGACATTCTTCCAGGCAAAGTTATCCGCGAAGAAGCAAAAAAAGATCTTAAAAAGAAAAACATGTTTCATCTTCTGCTCAAACAGCTGAGCAGAGCGAATTGAGGGTCTTTCCCCCATTGGCCAGAGGAAACACATCTCTCTACCAGAAATGCTTCATGATCGAGAAATTGAGATTCCAATAGCTCAATTTGGTGTCTTCTCTCTCTCATACTTTGGCACTGCCAAGGAGGAATTACAAGAACACACGGAAAAGCTTTACAATCATTGTGAGATTCTGCGGATCGTTGAGAAAAAGAGAATTTAACGAATATCACGATTTACGTAACCAGTTTTAGAGACTCAAAACAGTCCACTCTTTATGCCGATTTAACTTAAACATTTCAAATCGTGTGGCTCATTGTATTTATTCAGTGGCCTCGACAGGTGCTCGAATTTTTCTCTGTATAAAAGTTCTTTTTAATTCACTTTTGGCATGATGGACTCCTTTAGACAGATTAGCATTTTAACGTTACTTTTCGATCACATTTCGCGCGCCCTATGCATAAGGGGCTAATCATTATGGATTTGAAAAAGAAATCTTGTCCCATTAATTCAATTCTTGTTTTTCTTTTTCGAGGAATTTCCGGGCTCTTTGACTCACCCCCTTTTAAATCATTTTGAATACAATTGGATCAATGAACTTGAGAATTACATTGTCTATGAATATCAAATTTCCTCTTTGAAGTTTGATGGAATAGAGAGACTTTCAAATAAAAAAATCATTTTGAGAAATCTTTTTTTGGAAACTGGACGAGGAGAAAGGAAGTGGAGTAAACAAAAGCCAACCATATCGACATTTTTGCTATTTATATGCGAGAAAATTCAATGAGAAAAGAAACAATTTTATATTCCTTTCTCCATCCACTAGTAAATTTCGCATAATAATATTCTTTTCTCCTTATCCCGCGCCATCGGAGCTGGTATTTTCAATCTTCCACGAGCGCACTCTTTCTCTCTTCCATAGTGGCTTTTATAAACTCATATACGCATCACGGTGCTATTTATTGCATACCATAAAAGAGCTCTTCTTCGCCAGTAAAAAGTATCATAATGAAAAAAGCGGCTAAGATACACCCACACTGGGATTTTTTTATGGACGGATTGCCTATCTTATGTACATCTTTTCTTGATAAATGATTGACCTGTGCTAAATTTAAAAAAGGGGAGTGAAAGGGGCATTGGGAAAATTGGGTTCATCAAAAAGGCACGTTCGTTCGATTAACGACTGAATCTCTCCCGAGGGAAAATCCCTTAACGTCCCACCAGCCACAAAACCACAAGAAGGCATCATGAAATAAAGAAGCTACACATATACTGGTCTATTAATCAACTTACGTGGTGCATTGTTGTTGACTCTGGCATTCCTGACATTTGCATTGTTGCCCGTTGTCTTATTTGGTGGTCCAAGATCACTGGGTGATGCCGTGATTGTGCGTACATCGCGCTTTTTTGCAGTACCTGCAAATGGAGAAGGCAAATTAATCAATCACTTGTGGGTGGTCACTCTCGAGGTGAGACTCCCCCTCGATGAGAATTGCCATCCACAGCGTGAAAGAAGATGTTACCTTGTGTCTTCGACTTTTGCAAATTCAAATATTAACATCTTAATGAGAAGTACCCACTCTCTTTTCGCTTTGTTGAAAGTTGAAAATTCAACAAAGTTTATGAAAGTCATTGATTTTTTTGAGAAAAAAAAATAGAAGAACTCAGTGCATAATTTCTCTACGTTTCTATGAGATATGGATAATGAGTTGATAAATAAAAGAGACCTCAAGATCTTCAAGCCAGTCACTCATGAAAAGTGTTTTTGATGTTTAAACAAAGATTATTACCACAGAAACTTATATTAGCAAATATTAGAGATTTTGCCATAGCCTTGCATAGAATTTGCATAATACTAATTTTTCAGTAAACATCAAAATTTCTTTTTTTGGCTGAGTTTCAACAAGAGGATTTCAATGATATAGTATTGTCTCAGATATATCTTCCAGGGATATAAAAATAAAGGACAAGAGGCTGTCTTGTAAAAAGGAAAATAAAGTAAAGAAAATTAATCCTAAAAGACGAAAAATTTCTTTAAGAAAATCTATCTTAAATATTGCTTTTGTTCTTTTTCTTAACTTTGATATATTTCTATCGTAAATACTCCTTTAATTCCCAGAAAAAATTTGTTTGAGATTCCAGAAAAACTTCCAGAAACTCCAGAACAAATCTTTTTAAAGAACTTCTCAAATTTGAACTAAATTTAACATTATAAACCCTTTACACATCAAACGCACAAAAAACTCTTTCTATTTGCTTCTCCTCTAAAATTACGCCAAAATTTGCTCCGCAAACCCGCTGACAATGAAAAGCCCAAAAGACACACAAATTGTAAAGAGTTCTTTGACGCAGCAAAGCCTCCAAGCCAAAAACTGCAAACACCATGAATTGTGTGTGTGTGTGGCATTTTCTGCACTCGCTGTTCGGAATGAAAGTCTAAAAATAAGCGGTTTGTTGATTTTCTTTTCAACTCCTCCTGTATATTCTCGTGCATCGACTCATGAATAAATTTTCTCCCTATTTGTTCTTCGATGGGAGAATTTCCACAATTGTTGGTGCCGCGGAGCCTCTCTCTCTCTCTCCAGAAAATGCAACAAAGTGCATCGGAAGAGCTCATTTGAATTATAAGGCAAGTGTATGTATATAAGAAGCTAATGAATAAAAGAAGATGAACAAGGCGTTGATTTAAAGTCCAAACCCCTTGGAGGCAAAAAAATGTGAGGGGCTTCCTATGGGAATATTTTACTCAACGACACATCTTGTGAATGTCTAAATAATTAACTCTTTCGGTGCATGGATCAGCAGCATCTCAATGGAGTGCTGGGCTGACGGGAGACCAAAGAGATGTTCAAGTGCAATTGACAAAAAAACACACGAAGAGGCATTTGAGAAGCAGAGTGATAACATTTACGACCTGTGAATAAATCTTGGATGCTCGGCTTGCGAGAATCGTCCGAAGGGAGGAGACATATAAGATGTGGAAAATATATAAGACAGAGAGAAAAGTGTATGAAAACAAGACTATTTAAATGTAATTGCTTCCATCCGATTTCCAGTGACACTTTCACAGACACTCTGTCATTTCCGCTGAGACTCTTCGCATGATGGTAAAAATTCTCTTAAGCGGATGGCAAAGGGAGCTTAATGGTCCATAGGACAGATTGATAGTATGGGAAAAATATTCTATTCCCGCGTAGGGAAATAGTTGAGTTGCGTATAAGGAATGATATATGTATGGAATAAATCTTACCTCGCTTGGTTCTCTTGCCAAAAGTCCCAAAGCGCTCCCTTTCAATCACTTGAGCATGAACATATCGCTCCGAAGCGGATCGCGTCAATTTCTCCTTTGAACCATTTGCACCCATTTTTGGTGGAAGCCACACATTTGAGACTCAGCAACGCCTTTGCATTTCAATCAGATCATCTGGTATACGCTAGCACTTGACACACAGGATTTTTGCCATTTTTCTCCTCAAAACATTGGACCACACACAAACTGAATTCAATTTACAACACATTATAATAAACCAGAAACAATTATGAAAGTGATTAATTGATTAACCACGCGATGTGATTTTGTGTGCAACGGGCTAGGGAGTGCTTATCAGAAAATTAAATCTTCCACGCTACATTAATCTCCTTTTGTCTTTGGCAATATCTCAGTGCGGCAAATCACGGTAATTTTGCATAAAATATAACTGCTGCAATTATAAAGTAACCATCTTCAGATCAATTTCCTGCACCATCGGACTCAATAAACTTGTTTTTGTTTGATTATATTTTATGCCTTGATAATATCGAACATCTTATACATCTCTTATACATCTTCATGCTGCGAGATATTAAACAATCAGGCAGATTGATGTTCATGTCTAATGAAGAAGTCCAACACATGATTGGATGCAAGTCGACAATTTTATATTGATCATTTTGGAGGCACTGCCATTAGCGGTGGATGTCTCATTAATTCTCATCAAAGTGTCACTTTCGACATCCACGCACCCAGAGGAGAATTTTCGTGGAACATCCACAAAGCCCACAAAGTGAATCAGTGTTTGTTTATTATTCCTCAGCATACAATGTTAACTATCGCCTCACAACATGCAAGAATAGGGAGGAAAATTCTTGAAATATTTCAAGAAATTTATGATTACAAGTAGTAACGGTGAGTTTTAATTTCAATTTTAACTTTTAACACTTCAGTGATCACACGGAAAAGTCATCTTGGTTTCTAATGTTTCAAAGTGAAACATTCGATGAGTTTTCAGGTGGCGTTGTGAGTTAATAAGGTTTTCTTATAGAATTTCTTAAAAATAAATTCGGATATCGTTCCTATTTTACTTTTTTCCTCATCGATTGTCATTTTTGACAGTCATTTTAACAGATAACGAAACCAAAACTCATCAATTTTGAACGAATTCAAAATCGCCGAATTGTCATTCAAATGTTAAAATCTTGTGACTCAATTACATTCAAAACAACGTCCATTTTGAACTAAGTAACAGATTCTTTCTCTAAAATTTCATAAATTTCATAAATAAAGCCCAAAACATAAAATCTAATAATTTTAGATGCATTTAGGGACCGCGGCAGTGTATGTGTGAAGATATTAAAATAGATTATTATGAGCTTTTCGCCCCAATTCTTCTCATCTTACACAAACATTTCGCAATGAGTGGATAAATCAGAGGATGGGAAAAGGGGAAATGTCAGGTCCGCATCCAGGTGTTTCGGCACCATCAACTGTCTCAGTTGACAGACATGGGAGTGAAGAGATTAAAGGTAACTTTCCATCAAAAATGCCAATCATTATTCTCTTGAGAAATGAAAAAAAAGAGAAAATAAATCCATACCACGTTAAGATGAGATATTGACCGATTCTGCAGATCTATTTTCGTCTTCCTCCGAGCAATTTTCAATCTCACTCAACTCACCGATTGAGAATGACAAATGTGCAGTTTGGCCTATCCCGAAAAAGACACGCAAAAACAACTGGATTGCCTTTTCTCTTGCTATTTATAGTCGCAAAAGTCCCAAGAATATATTGGATCTTACTCATTTGTTCTCACACTCATGTGCATTAAGTCTGGCTTGCACGCAGTAATTCACATAAGAGCTTCCCATCGAGACTGTGTAAACAGATGTTCCTTGCAAGGAAGATGGAATTATGTGTCAGAAACACCCGGAATTGACAATGTTTTTGCAAACA
>CAKKOB020000430.1:11314-26137 GCA_918844115.2 Phlebotomus perniciosus | reverse complement strand
TTTAAATCAATTTTTTTAAAGACGCGTCTCGACAGAACCCCCAGTGACATCGATTTTCAGCTGAAAAGCAAATTGCATTACCTCCCGAGGTGGCCCACCGAATCCCAGCTACTCCAAGTGTAAACTTGGCATGTCCTTATTAAATTGTTCCATAAGACAAAACTTTACCCTTCATATCAAGAATTGTTTTTACTGGAATAACAGATAATTTTTATTTTCTTACTGTTTAAAATTTAATGTTTTACTGCCCAAATTAGACATTTTACTGCTCATAAACTGCCCATTTAAATCACTGGCATGTCCAGTAGATTCCCGTTCATTTGGCAACCTATACTTAACCGCATTTTAAATCGTTCTACGCGTCATTTATTCCCATTGGACTTGGTCACCAAGCAATTTCACTCAATTGCTGAATTGCACGGAGACATGACCTCAAATGTATAACATTATTGAATATTAAAGACTTATTTAACGCACACCATCCGGTGAGAGTTATGCAAAAACGGACATCTCGCGCTCGGAGGATACAATGTAGCGCACAAGAATCTATTTTTCCCTTTTTCGTTGCACACAACATCAGAAGCTGGATGACATTAATTCATGTACCTAATTAAATAATTTCAGGTAAAACTTCACAGTCGCCACATTTTCACCGTAAATCACAGAGGGAGAGAAGAGAGATGGTGACATGAATTCCGTGGCAGAGCACACGGTGTAGAATTTATACTCCTCAATTTACAGCCACTGATGATGAAGTGTGACGAAAGAGAGAACTTTTGATGTACAACTCTGAGATTCACATTTCACGCCAGTGAGTGTTCTTTTCTATATAATGTTCTTTCAGCCTCAACATAGGTGTTACATGGATCTTTTCTCATCTCCACGTCATCCCATGTTAGAATCTTCTATGTGGTCTCTCATGGGCGAGATTGATCGATTGTCTCAACTTTCTTCGCCCAGGTCACTCTTTGAGAATGGATGGTGCAATTCCACCAATCATTGTTACATAATTCACTTAAACGACTTAAACACTTTGTTCCAGAATTATATTTTTTAATCTCCTCCAAGAAAACAACACAGCATCACAGGGAGGAGTGTTTATATAAAAAAAGAAAAGAATCGAGGTCTTTCCAGTGATAAGATAAACAAGAAACTTTTAATTTGTTGACACAAAATTTTCCAACTAAGCAATTTCACTGGATCAATACCAGGCAGCTCGCGATACAGCTGAGGGAATCACATGCTAATGGCATATGCGAGAGATTCCGGTGTCTCAGAGACACAGAGTGAATATTCAGTGTGTCTACGCGGTAAGACGGCACAGTCAGAACTGGTGATCGCGAGTGTGGCGAGGTCATCAGAAACTTCACTCTTCGCGGATTTAGCGTATGGATGTGGTTGAACTTGTACACTCAACACAGACTCTGGGCGAATGGTGGAAGCAACTTTTGTACATTAGAGAGTCCCTCGAAAAAAAAGCCCATAGAATGTATAGAACAAAACACCCATCAGAGAATCTTGTTGGCGGACACACAAGAGTTGAACAACAGAAAAAAAACAGTTAATTTTAAAGTCGTCGCTTCTGTGACTAAAAGACTGCTCATCAGGCCCGAAAGAAGCGCAAGAAATAAAACGACAGAAATCCAATGGAAAAGCATAACTTTTCATCCAATTCATAAATATGCAAATTCTCTTCACATACAATTAAATGGCAGAAAATCCGCGCCAGCGAGTGTCGATGGCAAAAGTCACGAGAATCAGAATATTTTTTCACCTTCACAATGGACAAACAAAATAAACTGTGAAAATTGAATGAATAATATTACATTATTCTCCCCATTCTCCCGGTGCAACACAATACTTGCGCACAAAGTGCCGTATAGCTCCGGAAACACGTGAATAAGATTGTGTACGAGAAGCCCCCCAAAAGACGGCTTCTATACCACTTCTCTAATTACCCAGAGGTATTTTTCATTCATTCCCCAGCGCCACAGTCATTCAATTAGCCAACCGTTGATTTTCACACCAATTTCCCATACACAATCTTATCTAAGCCCAATTCTGGCGGAAACTATGACTTCTTGCATTAAGACCGCATAGTCTCTCTAATATGATTGCCGCAGACATTGCACTCTTGTGTTTTATAACAATTGTGAATGGAGAAAGAGGGAGAAAAGTCGGATAGGTAAATATTGAGGTGCGTGTTTCTTCACTTTATTTGTTGAACAAGAATTACACTTGTTCGCCTGTTTCACCTGTCGCCCACATTTTACCACATTGTGCCACTATAAGCATGAGATGAAATCTACGAGACATAAAGTAAATTGAATTGCACCATTGGATAGTGTCACTATCAATTACACAATGACGAATATCAAATGAAGAGAATGTTTTCGCTCAAAGATACATCAATGCAGGAACTTAAATAGAAAATACACACAGAAAAATCAACCAGCAATAGATATTTGAAGTCATTTTACTTTTAAAGATTTCTCCTGGGAATTAATATCAATTAAGTAAGCCTGTCGGATTTTTCACTACTTTAAAATTCAAATTTTAATAAAAAGAAAAGATTTACTTCATTACAAGCTGAAGTCTGGGTTTAAGCTTGAAGGAAACTTAAAGTTTTTTTTAATATAAGTCTGGCATAAACCTTGAAGTTGGCTTAAAGGCTAAAGCTGACTTTTATATTTAAGCTAACTTAAATATTTAAGCTGACTTAAAGCTTAAAACTAGTAAAAAGTTTAAAACCAACTTTGAGATTTAAGATGACTTAAAGCTAGCTTTAAGCCTTAAGATAACGTAAAGCTTAAAGTTTCAAGTTTAACCTTAAATTTATGACCAGTTTTTTATTTTAAAAAATACATTTTGTTCAAAAATTTGAAGCTAATTTGATAGAATGGTTAGGGATAGGTCTTTTTTACCAAAAAATTTTTTTAGAGAAAAACTAGTAAAATCAGTGAAAATCAGAAATAATTCAAAAAAAAAATTTCTCGCAAATTTTTGCTCTCTTTTTGAATAAAGACATTCGTTAAATTTCTTAAATATTACTCCTTTTACGACCAGAATTTTTGAACTGACATTTTTATCCTTTTTCTTGTTCTTTTTTGTTTTTATGAAGTACTAAAAAAGATATAAAAACAACAAACTATTCCCAATGACTTGTCTGTGTTGTAATTTTCCAAAACAAAACATTCACCAATATATTTTCTTAGAAACTTGAAAAATTTCTCTTTCATCACCCACATTTTCACCCACATCTGAAATTCATTGTCTTTCACATACTCCTCCATTTCGAGCACAATAGTGATGTCAATATTCAAATAACTTTCCCATAAATATTCCCTTAACTTCCAGATGCTCTATCTATGCAGAAATAACGAGGACACTTATATTTCTAGCAATAAGAGAAATGAATGCAATGAAACTGCAGAAATTGGGAGAAATGCCAGACCGCAGAGTGAAATAAATTCAATACCTACTTATAAATTAAAGTGAAATATTGCAACAATTTTTTTGCAAATTATCTCAAATGAGCTAGAAAATACCGATAGTGCAACACTTTTGAAAAATCGATTGACAATTCAACAGCAAGTGTTTCAAAGATTTTATCACCAAGTTTTTGAACAAATTACTATGCACCGCACAAGATGACAATAAACATATTCGTCGAGGCGACAAATCGACTAAATCCATTAAGTATGAAATATTGGGACGGAGGAAAGAGGCTATGGTTTGAGGATGAAAGTCTTCCGTGCTGTTCGCTCCATATTTCAGCTATAAATTATGATATTCAGGAGAGACGAAGCCCACAAGATCTATCTATATTTAGCAATTTATCACACTTTGTGCATCTACAAGTGCGCAAAGTGATGCTCTTCATCATCTTCCGGGAAGGAAGAGATGTGCCTTCCACCCAGAAAGACACGAATCGCTCAAGAGATGCAATATTTTCTTGGAGGCGCACATCTTATGAACAAAAATAGTTAAAATCTAAACACTTGTTTCCATCATTGTGAACAAGATTGAGTACAATTTGACTGGCTCACAAATTGTTTTATGTGCGGAGGAGTAAATTAAGAGATCACGAGATTTTCTCTGGCACCCAAATTGTGGGAAAACACGAACCGGGAAAATCCACCCACTTGATGGGAAAATGCATTCACTTTGAGTTCGATGAGAGATTCCAGATGGGAAAAGTATATCAATCGCATTCAAATTCAATTGGGGAGAATCATAATTGAGGGAGCCAAATTAATTGAACTTCCTCCTTCTAATCAATATCCTCTCATTCTCTATATTGAGAGCAAATTTTCCTCAATTCCCATTATTTCTCCTCCGGCCTGTCAGCCTAAATTTTCCTTCCTCTCTATTCACCTAAAACCCTCCTCAAGCTCTCTTTCATATGGTTTTATGGCAATTTCAGACATTGAAGCAGCATTAGCCCAATTTCTTTCGTAACAGAAAATAATTGAGTGAAAAAATTGCCTCAAATGGCCCAGTCCAATAAAATAATGATTACAATGTCTCTCTCCGCACAAAGACTGATAGTAGCCCCATTTTATTTGTGCTATGGCTCCAAACAGCAAATAAACTATTAAAATTAGATTTATCGATCATTTTCTTTCGATATATCGTGCGAGCTTTGAATGCCACGAAAGAGGCACATGAAAAATGTTGTGGCCACATACGGTGGAATCTAATCACTATCGATTTTTCATGTTCAAGAAAATGTTTCCCATTCTCCCCGAAAACAACCCATATATACCAATAATTCACTTGATATATTCCTCTTTCTCTCTCTTTCATACTCTTTTCAAAGTTTTTGCCTTTAACTGTGCGGAGACAATTCACCGAGCAATCATAATTAATTTACTTGATATTAGTTAGTGAAACATTAAAACTTACGTGATAAGATAGAAGACTTTGGTTGCAATTTTGGCGAACAACCACCTCCTGATACACTCAAGTCACTTTGAGAACTCTGCTGGCTATCTTTGCTGTAAGTCCGTCCCCTGAAAGAGGAATGCCACACAATTGACATTATATTTCCCTATCATAAATAAAAAACCAGGGAAAATTCCCACGGGCGAAATAGATAAAAAGCAAAAATACAAAACACTTTTTCCTCGCGCAACAAGAACTATTAAAAAAAAGTAAATTTTATACTGCAAGTAAAAAAATGAGTTGCTATCTTATCACGATCTACCTCAAACATAGCGCAGGCGTGAAGTAAAAAACTTTAAGATCGTTTAATAGGTCATTCCAGTCCACTTAAACAGTGGCTGGGTTGTTTGCCTTATCTCAGATTTCAACACTCAAGCTCAATAAAAGTTGTCTAATCACACATTAATGGGAGAGTATTTTGAACTTCAAGAATTTGCGAATTTGTAAAAAGAATTCTTTGGAAATTATTTGGAAATGTAATATAAATTCACGGTTATAAAAAGTTTTGATAAGAGAAATGTAAAATATTCCATGTTTAAATACTGATAAAAAAATGAGTGACCTGCACAAAAACGCCAAATATTGATTAGATAAAAATGATAAGAGAAAAGCCGTCCCACTGTCTTATGAAATTTAAGTAATCTTAAGGAATTGTTGTGCCAGACAAAAGTTATGATATATTTTTTGATGCAACTCTTGTAAAAACAATTGATTTATAATAATGTTGAATATGTACATATTATAGATTAATTATACGAATAGATTTGTTAAAAATTAAAATAATTTTCCAGTTTTTTTGCGTTAGGTTACAGAAATTCTGCAATATTTTAAATTTGTGGTGTCATTCCACAAATCTTTTTAAACTTCGAAAAAACTTTTATTAGACACGATAAAAAAATATTTCATAATTTGGTACAAAATATAAAAGATTGGAGGAAAATTTGATACTATTCATCAGTGGTTGCGTCAAAAAATTGCTTCATTGACCACGTTTATATACGTTGAATTCCGATAGAACGAATTTTAAACCGTTAAAACGCATTTTAAACCATTAGAAAATGTCCCAATGCATTTTAAATCCGTTAAAAAAGGTTTTAACGCATTTTAATTCGTTAAAAAGGCGTGTTAAGAGGCGTTTTAACGCGTTTTACTTGTTAAAAAGCGTTTTACCGCGTTTTAATTCGTTAAAAAGCCAATTTAAAAGTCAATTTCTAAATATTTTTAAAGAATTTCTTGATACTTAACTATAATCCGTTAATTCTTTTCTTAAAACTTGGGTTAAAGCTTTTATTTATCAGCTTTGCAATCGCATTTCTCGCATTTCTTCTTCAAATTTAATTCGCGTTTAACTCACATTTCTCTGAGTGCAACATTTCAATCAAATTAGACAAAATCATAATAATAAATATCTCACCTTTTGGCTGCGATTGTCAATCTTTTTGGTGAATTCTGCTCGGTGCTGCTGCCGGTGGCCGAAATCTTACTGGATCCTCGCGCCAAACCACTAAGCACCTTAGATTTCACTTCACTGATATTCAACTTTGTCTTTCCCGTCGTCTTCCCCTCGGCAATTTTATTCATCACGCCGTCCCACTTGTTCACCGGCCTCATCTTCTTCGGCACCTTATTCTCCTGATTCTCCATGTCACTGTCCTGAGCACTGCGCTGGCTCCCCGTTGTATTAGAGCGCCTGATCTCCCGACACTTACCGGCACTCACTTCACTCTTGATGTGCTTCCTATTGGGACTCACTTTCTTCACTGTTCGCACTGTTGAGCTCTTATCAGCCGTATCACCCGAGTTCGCCGATTTCTGTGGCCCACGACTCTCCGCGATATCAGTCGCCGCGTCATCGATCTTCTCCGTGGTCACGTCCTCGGCGGCCGGCTGCACTCCCGGCTGCAACTGGGACGGTTGACTGGGCGAGGCGGGAGATTGGCTGTTGCTCATCTTCTTCTGACTGTTGCACTCTGTACTCGTTCCATTGCTCTGGAGAGTGTCCGTGGAGCCGTCCGGCGACATGTCGTTGTCAGCAAAGCGATTAGTAAAATCTTCATCCGCTCGATTGTCCACATCAGTGAAAATTCCACTGGACTCCATGCAGGAATCATCTCCTCCCTGTTGAGGCTGATTGATGAACACATTAGCCGCCTGCATCGATGGTCCATACAGTTGACCATCGATCACTTGAGCTCTCCTATCACCTCCACGATGATGGTCATCGGCGTCGCTCTCCGTGAAGAAGTCTGAGTCCGTCATGGGATCCTGTCTTCGTGGAACAGGAGCATTAAATGCTTGAACGGGTGCCGCCGCCTTGGCGCGTGGCCCATTGGATGGGCTATGATCAGCACCGCGACTCGCCGGCCTGGACATCTCTCCATCACCCTGATACCCAGTGTCCAAACTGGTAATACTTGTGACGCTGGTGATAAAGCTGACAGACACCTTGGAGGCCACAGACTTTGTCATTTGATCCGTCTTTGGGTCCGAATCCGTCTGTGATACCTCCTGATACTGTCCCGTAGGCGGTGGCTGACTCACCACCACATCCGCCGTGTCCGTCTTTACAGCCACCGGATCCAGTGGCAACTCCTCCGGTGATGGTGTCTGATCAATCCGGCACTGATGCATCGACACCTTAGACACTTGCGCTAGCGGCAATTCGAGATTATTCGAGTCCAGAAACTCCTTCATCTGATCCGGCGTCAAGATGCCCAGACTCTCGTCCATCTCGAAGGAGTTCTGTTTGTGCAGGGAGGTGATTGGGGACTTGGTGGCCTTTCCCGAGGACGCCAGTGAGATGTCACACAGCTCAATGGAGCAATCCAGAGTGCAATCCGTGAGATCCAGACCAAAAGAGTAGCGGGGCTTCGCACTAGCTGACTTCACCTCTTCGGCGTCCGTGAGCGTCTTATCCGGATCCTTTGGACTCAGCATAAGCAGATTAGTCACATTTGTCGGCTTTGTAAAATTTCTTCCGTCACTTGTGGGCTTTCCCTCCGTTACTCCCAGGAGGTTCTCCGTGCTCACCTGTGGACAGGGATGTGCCTTTACATTACAGTGTAAAAGTAAACAAATAATTTGTTTTGCATTTTAAATGTAAAGAGAATGTAAAGATCATTTTAAGCGCTAATCATTGATATTGACCGGGATTTTCTAATTCGGGAAAGATTCTTTTTAGAATCGAATGAATTTCCTCAAAATTTCAAATAATATAACCGTTAAACTGATTGATTTCTTTCAGATACAAAAAACCTTTTAGGAATAATTATTCAATCTTTTTTCGTACTTATCATTTGACTTTAAATTCAAAAAATTGTATTTTAAATTTAAATTTAGGTATATAAAAGATCAAATTTTAATCAAATCAAATGTTAAGAATCTTTTGTTTATGTGAAAATGTAATGAATTCCCCCCATCCCTGCTTGTGAACTCACCTCACTCGCCACATCGTAAGTGAGTTGCAGCGGATCCCCAACTGTGCTCATGTTGAACGTGAGATGGGGCGCCTCGTCGCCCCGTGGGGTGGATTGGGGGCGGGCGTGGTGAGTGACGTCAAAAGTTGAGTGAAGGATTTGTGGTGATGCCTTATCACAGTCTTCAGGTGTGAGTACGCCACGATTTCTCGTTATTGTGGCATCCAGAGCTATTTCATCATCCTGCAGCGCCAGATGATCCGTACTGCCCACTAGACTGATCGTTTCATCCACCAGCATCTCACATTCCTCCTCCATGGCAAGCCCTGGGCCCTTTCTGTTGATATTCTCATTGGAGCACGACTTGGGCACCTCAAATGTCGTCTTAAGGACTCTTCCGCCCACCGCTGAGGTGAGATTCAACACTCCCGGCCTCAAGCGATTTGCCGCACCTCGTAAATTGGGCGCAAATTTACCCAGCTTCGATGGAATCTTCCCACCACCCAACACACTCACGGGCAGTGCATTTCTAGCCGTTAGGCCATTTATCCGTGGTATTCGTGACTGTGTTGACTCCTACAAGAGAGAAGAAGACAGAAATTATTACCTTATCTTTAAAATTAACCCTTTTATGTCTCATTGAAAAAAGAAGAAAAATTTAAGAGCAGAGAATCCCAAATCCCTTAATCCACGAAATTTTAAGTTCAAACTCCTCGAAATAGTGAAAAAAATTTCAATTCATTCTTTAATATATCATTAGGGGGTGTGTTCACCCAGACAACCGCGAAAACAGAATAATTTTAAGACTTCCGGTTCCGGAGATATATCACTCTAAAAAAAACCGTAACACTCTCACCTCCCTGTTGAATTTTTCAACGAAATTTTTTAGTACTTAGAAAGCTCATGAATTTGACAAGGATTTTTGAGCAGACAAAAAGTCTGGAAGGAAGGTTTTTGGCGAAAATTCTTGAAATGTTTGAGAAACCGCCCTCAAACGAGTCTTATTTCTAAACTAAACTATTCGTAATAACAATCATTAATACCTCACAAGAGCAAAAACCATCCAAAATAAATTGTAAGAAGAAACAAAGATTAGACAATTTACCAAAAGTGCCCAACTTGCCCTATGACACAACATCCAATAAACAGTCACTATAATGGGTTAATACTTTTTTTCCTTTAAAATTCAAAGTGAATTTTGGCAGTCAATAGAGCGCTCCCGAGCAGCTTTTGGCGCATTTAAATAGCCTCATTTTCATATTAATTCGCCTGAATTCATACAGCCCACACGGAGTTACACTGCCGGGTGGAATTATCATACCGCTCGGAGCTTTCAGTGCCACCAACTTTGAGAGTCCATTGTGTACTCCCACCATCATGGCATATTATCGTGTCAATAAAACAGACGTGGAAGATGCTCAAGAAATTGTGAATGAGCCATAATTTTGTGTGCTCAAGTCAATTTTCTCACTTTCTACTTCCTCCACTTTTCGAAGGAAAGAGCGAACAGGCGAGAATTAGTAGAACTTTCTGGCGAAAAGAAAAAGTTCATCATGACTATTTCAACCCCCAAAGCAAGAGGGAAGGGCCTAATTGAATTTTCAAATATCACACGAGGGAAGGCAAATGGGTATTTAGTCACCATTTTGCCTTTCATCAAACATTCACGGAGGCTCAAAATTTCCAAAATATCTCACAAGGGCCTCCATGCTGATTACAAACGACCGGCGGTGATAAAACATTAAAGCATCATTTTCACTTATAGGGAAGGAGATATCTTTAACGTATAAAGGAGGAATCAATATGCCAAGAAATGTGACTAAAAGTTGGTCCAGAACGTGAGAGGATCAATAAGAGAAATTCGACTCTTGGGTTGTATTTCATTCAATTAAACTTTCCCAATTAATTTGAGAGCTTCATTAATATTGAATTTCGATGATTGACTGAATGTTCTGGACGTTAAAGCATCGAATAAATTCCTGAAATTTAATTAATCAGATTGGGAAATTATCCTAAAAGCGTTGAACTGTAAAAATTTCGTGAAAATTTTCATACGAATTTTCCGTATTAAATTACGCTGAAAACCTTGCTAAAATCAGAAGAAAGAAAATACTAATTAGACAATTATCAGCTACGTAATATAATTATTTTGCCAAAGTGTTGTGACAAAAGGACATTTCTTTGAAAATTAGGTATTGAGATCTTGCGTGAAACGCTGTAATAACAGTTTCAGATATTTTGCGCGACAGAAAATGTAATGTAATTTCCTTGTAAGAGAAATCATTTTGATTTATCTGAGTGTATAACTATTTTGATTTTAGCTTCTTCCATTTATTTCTCTGTAATTTCAAGCAATTGGGAGATTCATAAATTGCTCAAAAAAGAGCCAAACGTTTTTTCCTCAACAAACATATATGCATTATGAGTGGTGGAATTTTTTTTTGAACGAAATAATCTTCAAGTTTCCCCAGAAATATTTAATAAGACTTTTTTCTTCTGTATATGTTAAGTGAAGCTTTCAAAATCAAGGTTGATTCTCACTCCTTTTCATTGCTCATTTCTCGCTGAATTATTAATGAGATTTTTGTAGAGAGTCTTGTCGAAAAATGAACATCTCTATATATTGAATGATGAATTATCGTTTAATTATATTTTGCGAAATATTGCTTCTCTTTGAGAATCCCATCCGTTTAGCTGAGGAGGAGAGAGGCCAATAAAATTGTCCGAGAGGTTAAAATCAATCAGCCCGGCATTTGAGTGAGTAAAACATTGGGAAAGCTCTTTTTAGTTTGGATATAAAAAGGCACACATATGAGCATTATTAAAAATTACATAACACGTGTTTTTTACTACGCAGTTTTGTTACGCATTTATGGCGCTTTTTTCTAACACATTGTATGAAAGAAAGAAGTTGGACTTGCCTGGTGAGACCCTCCCCTTTGCACGAAATCATGAAAATTGACAATTTTTCACATACATTTCCGCTTCGTACGGAAGCTCCCCCGAAGAGAATACAATGTAATAATAAATGGTTGGGACGGAAAGTTTCATCTTCAATGGGAGAAACAGGAAGCTCATGAAAAAAATCAACATATATGAGAATCTGTATACGGGAGAAATCGAAGGAAAAATATTTGCTTTCTCACAAAATTTTTTGGGAGGTGTGAGAAGCGTTGGAAGTATAAAAAAATCCCACCGATTCGATCAATAAACTGGGCAATTATTACGTAAGGAAGTACAAGAAATATCTATGAATAATAAATATTTCATGGAAATTTGCTGTTTGTCTCATACCTCCATATGCTCTTTTATGATATTTTACACGATGTTATACCCTCTTTATGGAAAATCACATAGAATTTTCTACAACATTGCGTTCTGCTCAAATGCGAAGGTGAAGAGAGACAGACAAGTGTCCGATACGTCAATCTCATGCCAATAATTTATTAACATTATCGTTAAAAAGTGAAATGCTGAGAATAGCACACATATGAGACTGGAAAACCAGCTCCTTTCCATTTCAAAAATTTCATCATCGACCAACGGTTGGCGAAGCCCCAGAAGTGTCTATCCCAGAGACTTGCGCTTTTTCTCAAGAGACTCACTCAAAACATTTCTCACAATTCTTGTCACTTAATGTTTTAGTATATGTCTATTTAATATTTTAATATCTCTTTTATATATGTATGCACACACTCCAACACTTGTCTGTTTGACCATGAATTTTGTGTAAATAAGAATTGATAAGATCTCGTGCTTTTATTGTTTGCCGCATTTTCATTTCCAATCACTCTTTTTGCCACTCAGCAAACACGCACCACTAAAAGTGCAATTCTTGATAGCTTTTTGAACAGCTCATAAAAATACAAAATATGGTGATGGAATAAAAAACCACGAAAGTTTTCTTGAAGATCGAAAGCTATTTTTTTGCGAAGAATTTTCAAAGCCTAACATTGTTATATTATACTTTTAAATTATATGGTGTGTTATTTATAAAGAAAATTATCAGTGCAAAAAATTACGCAAAAGCAACACTTGTTAGTGTGTTGTGTGAGGGAAGATCACTGCACGATAATAGAGTCACAGGTAGTTAAATATGACGAATAATCAACCCAATTTCGTGCTCATTTCGTAAACATTGCAAATTTATACAACAGAGTCCAGAAAAATTATTAAAAATTAATTTTGAAGGCCTAAAACTAAAAACTTGAGTACACTGCGTGTCGATCAAGTTGTCAAAAAGATTAATCAACGCAAAAATTAATTCTTTTTAGTATTAAAATTAATTAAAAGATATTTCACAGCTTCCTATACTCTGAAAAAATGGTTTGTGAACATTTGTAAAAGAAGATCATTTCGAGAGATAAATTTGAGAATAGTAAAAAATTGGTAAAAGTTTGTTATTTGTTTGTAATAAATTGTAAAATTTCCAAACTATTAACAAAAATTTACAAATTTCGAACAACAAGTTTGTTCTCTCCAATTTAACGAACTTCTAACAAAATTTTACAAATTTTTACCAACAAAATGCTACAATTTCTTTTTTAATGTTGTGAATTTAGAAATGACAAAATTTTTACAAAAACTGAGCAAATTTTGACAAATATTTTGTTGGAAAACTCATCTACAAATATTTTGTAATTTCTATAGGAATATGATCTCTTTTTTACAAACTTTTACCAAAATTTTTTCAGAGTAGCGTCTTGATAAAATGTTGAAAATATAGACATACTTGACATTCAGTATAAAGGGTTAAAATGAACGTGAATGAAAGCAAAAATAATTTATTCCTTACTATTGAGTTTGTGAAGAACTGCGTGAATGTGTAAGGTCATGAGCTGACTCCTTTATTAGTAAATTTGCATAAAATTGCATAACTTTCAATGACCTATCTCTTGCCTGAATGAAAATGAGTTTTCTGTAAGCTAAACCATTTATATTATATTGCACGTGGCAAATAAACAACTTCAAGCAATCTCGTCAATTTATTCTCTTTCTTAATTGTTTTCAGAAGACGGAAAACCCTTTTGGTCTCCCCTCCCGCAAATGCTTCCACATTTTAATAACAAACGACAGAAATGCTCTACTTTTGTGGCATAAATTTATTCCTTGGACTATTAGGTGAATGTCTATCAACATAAATCCGGCAAATTGTCAGATTACATAAATATACGCAGAACGCATGCGTTGAGCAGAAATAGCATCAAGAGGTGCATTAAGTGATCAAGACGTATAATTCCAAACATACAAATGAATTTGAAAATTTAATTTAATACGGCACATTTATACTCTATTCTTTTTCTTTAGTCGTTTTTCTATGCGCCTTTCTGTCCATTGAATTAGACACTGGCGCAATTTCACATCCGTTCTTTGGCACATTCACCACTTTACAATTGCGTGATAATTGCAGTGTATTCCACTGCCGTGGCAGCATCATGACAAATTCTATGTATTAAAATAGGAGAAAAACCACAAAAGGCATTACATCATTCGAAGAAAATAAGCTGAATTCTCTCAAATTGGAGAATGATAAATTTGACGAGAAAATATGCGCGACTACGAAATCCATAGAGGAAAATCCCTCGAGCATGAACTATGTTCTCTAATATTTCAACTCCAAAGAAAATTGCTTATTAGATGCTTTTTTCAGTCCATATACGTATCTAGCATTTCGGGAGAGAGATAATGAGTATGGGTTGAGTAAGCATCAAAGCGAGGCACAATGTAGAGTGAACAATTCTTACTCAATTCAACTCTCTTGGACACCCAGCAGCAGATCTCCGAGTAATTTGCATAAATTATTATTTTAATTGAGGCTATATATTACGGGTAGAGTCACCACAAAACTTTTAATATAAACTGAGAATATAGCCTGGAGATGAGTTGAGGATTTATATGTTGTTTCAGAATACGAAGTATGGAATGTTTTAAGTAAGAAAATCTATTTGCTACGAATGTTTTGGGCAAAAACACTTTCACAAAATTTTATGCTAAATAGACTTTTTGTCACATCCCATATTTACTCTTCTCACTCACTTGTTTACCTATTAAGGCACATAAAAAAAACTACCTTTTACACTCGCTGGACGTTTAATGATTTTCGATTGAAAATCAAGCACAGACAATCAGAAATCACCCACGTAAATCGGTCGGTTTTTGATCTCCGACGGCAATTATGGTGATTTTTTCTTCGACAGGCGGATCGGAGGATATTTCTCTGATTTTGGTCCGCCACTCAGATTTTTTTTTATGTAACGCGCGAAACGCCGCAAACAAAGTTGAGAGCAACGTCTAACATGGCAAAATGCTCAATCGTGACTGACCGAGTGACTGAGTGCCTCCCAGAGAGACTCCATGTGAGTCTCCACACACTTGCGGTGTAAAAACATACTTTTATCCAACACACAGATGCCAAAATGTGAATAATGAGAAGGTGGATTGATACAGGTGACGAGAGACA
>CAKKOB020000430.1:0-11214 GCA_918844115.2 Phlebotomus perniciosus | reverse complement strand
AATTATACTTTTTGGTGGCTGAAAACATTTAAATAACCACTAAAAGTCTTTCAATAATTGTTATATTGGTAACAACGAATTAGAACAAGTTATCAAATATCCATTATATGCCTTTATATGCCACCACAAATAGGAAAACTTCTTCACTGAAGTTTAACTTTACTCAGTGAAAACACTACAACAGATATTTTAGTGCAATTGAGTGACTTTTTCATTTTTCCCATTTGCTGAATTTGATTCACCCGGAATTAGAACTCACGAGACCTATAGTGATAGGCAGGAGCTCTAACCACTTCACGTACTCTAAATAAAACTCAATAAAACTCATCTTCAAAATAATTTCTTCTATTCAATCAAATTTTAACTGGAAATATCGATCAAAACCTAAAAGGTCCTAACAAATCCAACAGATTGAATGGGCATCCAGAGAATCCCGGAAACTGATTTGGATTTAACCGATTACTGGAACGTGCCCATGCAAAAATGCTTAGTGATGGGTGTGTTAGATAACATGTGGTATTTTTACGACATTTTCTTCTCATTTTTGCACCAAAACCACCGTTCGCGCCTCTTTTTCCCCAACTCACAAATACAAGGTCACGCTTTTACTGATAAGTGCGGGAAATGGGTGGAAAAAGTGTGGAAAAACAGCTGAAAAATATTTTATACTCTGCACACCCAACACCAGACAGTCCAATTGACTGAAGTGACTTCTGCAAACAAGAGTTTTTTGTTGACATATTTGACTATATGGAAAAAATTTGGGAGAAGTGCGCCCACTTTATAGAGCTCATTCATTGCGAAATGATGAAGTGACGTTGGGGATAAATTGATATTAATTGATGTTCTTGTACGGGGGAGTGCGTAAAGTGATTATACAGTAGAAGAATATAATACTACAAGGTAGTCAATTAGGCATTACAGTAGCTGTAACAACTTGTATTATGAATCTGTAATCCTCATCGTCGCATTTTAATAAGAAACACCCATCATATTAGCAAATGATGTTATGAATATGTGTGTGAAATGGTGATTCACTTGGAAATATACCCTTAAATTAACGAAGCGAAGCAGAGACACTTAGACAGTGGATTCCCCCGGGTGCTCACATCAAAACAATGCGTCTTCTATGCTGGATGCCTAAACGATGTATTGTATCAGCGGAAACTATATGGTCTATCGACGATGCATATCCGATTTTCAAGCCCCCTACACCATCTCGCTCTCTCTCATGTGAAATTCAGCACAAAATCACGTCACACAATCCCGCAAAGGTGAATACGAAAAGGGGGCGGACAAAGTGCGTTAATACATTGCTGACTTAATATTGCAAAATTCAGCACGCCAGCCACTTCACCAGAAGAGAGGCATCATTGGCAGAGCGGCGTGATTGCTTCCAGAAATCACTCATTTTCTCCCGCATGCAAAAAAAGAATCGCGAAAGTCTTACACTCCATTTGACCCACATTTTTCCATAATAACCCACCAACCAGTATATAAAAGTGGAAGGAAGATATGCTATGATTAGTTCTACACAGTCACTTCCTCCTTGTCTGTGTTCCAATTTTTTCCCTGACGATTTTTTGCCCATTTTCGCAAATTACTTCTTTATAGTGTGAGCCAGCCCACAATAAATGATTTTTATATTATTTTCTTCTTCTTGTCAGGCACGAGATATTCATTCTCGGTCAAGCATGAATTTTAGTGGCTAGTGGGTGGTGAGCAAAAAAATGCGCCAAGTGAAGCCTCAGAGAATTCACAGTATGAGGAACGTGTTCTGCATTGTAAATTCTATCGTGGAACACCCATCATTGTCTCTTTCACTAGACCATCTCCAGCCACTTTCTACAGGTCAGTTGAAATGTTCAGTAAGACATATAGGTAGGCACATATATCAAGAGATAAATAAATGGCGAATTTGGAAATTTATTCTTCTCCAAAAATGAAACATTGAGATTTCCTACCCTATTGCAACCAATGCCGTGTTATCGTAGATTCTAACCTCCAGGACAAAATATTTTGTGCACATTTTGCTATTTTTTTTATTAGTTGTAAGAGTAAATACATATTGGAAAGTCAAACAGGCGAGGCAATATAGCTTGGAGGCAAAAGAAATTTATCTGCACGAAAAAGGCGAAAGAATAATAAAGAAAGATTTGTCGAATCTCTATTCGAAATATTTGCGAACATCATTTTTTCATTTTTTTTTTTTTGAATCTACGGAACATTTCCAATGTTCTGTAGAAAAAATGTCTGTCCATCTTTGCTCATTCTGATACAAACATTTGTATTTTGTCAACAAACGCCAGCGGCGTCTCTTATTCCATATTTCAACGTTAGAGCAAAATCAACAGGAGAAAGGTGTGAGGTATTGTTTGTTGGTATCGTTTAGTACACTTGAATAAATGCTGTATAAATTAAAATGTAAATGATGTTGATGAAGGAAAAAAGAAACATATGCTCCTCTATATAGAAAATAGATCGTCATATGAAGGGAGTCTCTCCTTTTACCCAATGTCACTGGAACAATCAAAACTAAAGCTGATGGGAAATTTTCACGAAACCCCTCACATTCTTCAGCATGTATTTCAAGGCCAAGGAGTTGGGTAAATTTCAGTGACTTGAGTATAAAATCATTCCCATCAATTTAATCCTCTTCATCGCATTTTCAATCTCTATATACCTCTTATAGCAACGTCTAAAAGCGAGATAATTAGAATTTTCTCACTCCAAAGAGTATCGTGTCAACTATCGAATCTGCGTCTCAGCGATTGAGAAGCTGAAGGTTTTCAAATGATTAGATTAATTTCTAGAAGCATGACAGGCTCAGTGAAAATCGATTCCATGCAGAACATGGAAAATTATCACCGCTTCCATGCGTTCTGCAATTAAGCTTTGTTCTTGGTATACCAGCATTGAAAATTTAAATAATCCACCTCTATTACCTGTTTTTCACCTCACTTGGTCCATCATTTATTCACAATGCAGTGAAAAAATGTTGGTCAAAGAACTTTTTCACATGTGAAAAATCAATTGACTATTTTAAAATGTCATTCACCTCTTTTAAAACCACAAAGTATGTATAATATTCCATTTCTCTCATTGAAAATATGTTCATTAATACTTTTATTTCAACACCCATCCAAAGAGTCATTTGAGGCAACAATGAACCGTCAATTTTGGTTTCCTTCTGAAAAATTAAGTGCCAAAAACATATTTAAGAAATTACCTCACGAAATGTGAACCTTCTTTTTACCACCCAAAGCACCGTCCGTGATCGCAAGGTGATATATTGCAATATAACTCCAGAAGAAGAGAGTTATGATCGTTATGATGAATTGCCATATGAATAACGCAAACGAGAGGAAAGAAATTGATATATCGTATATATTGAAAATTCATTAGAAAAATTTCTCTCCTTCTAACGAGAAAATATCAACGATATGGTCTTTTTCACAAAAATAATTCATCCAAATAAATTTATATGAGAAATGTGGCGCCATGCTGTTCGGCAATCGATAATTTTCCACCCATTGAGACTTTCACAGTGAAAAGCTCTTTTGCACTTCTCGCAATTGGATTTTTCTATGTGGAACACTTTACAATTTTTCACCCACTTCTTTCACCGCGATGCCCTCTCTCATCCAAATGTCACCGTATTTGTGCCTTGGCTTTTTTCAAACTGAATGTGCTTTCAAGTGGATTATTGAAAAAGTGGATTCAATCACTTATGAAATAAAATCACGCAAAATAAGCCATATATTGAGGAAACTATTATTTGTTGTTGTGGTCTGGTGAGAGTTTTGAGGAGATATTTTGCAATTTGCAATCACCCACTCAAATCATTGGCTATTATATCTTTCCCTCCGAAAATTTCAGAGTTAGTGCATTAAATTAACTCAGATGTTGGTTGTTGGAAAATTTCCATTCATGCAATTACAATTCTCATTTACACATGTGATACAAAAGGGGTGGAAATTTGAGGATTGCACTGAAATATTTAGCAAGACTGACGGATAAGAGAGCTTTAAATATAGCTTGGAGCTTTTATATTATAATTTTGTAAGGGAATCTTCATAGACTCACTTGTATGATTAAATTCATTAAATTTGGATTCAGTGTGCTGTAAAAGCCAGCTCAAAATCAACTACCGCAGAATTCTTAGTTAAAATTGATTGCATGCAACCCCAACGAGCTCTAGCAATTGTGTAAATGCTTCGAAGAATCGCAATTAGCAACAACCGTAAGCAATGGAGATTCATTACTTGTAAGTATCACAGACGTGACATGGGTTTCAGGAACATAATGCTAAAAAAAAAAACATTTTTTATCCACTAAAAACAATTCGTAAGCTTTAAGGCATATCTAAGCTTTAAAATAAGCTTTAAGCCAAACTTGGGCTTTAAGTTAACATTAAGCTTATAGCTAGACTTAAGTTTAAAGCCAGATTTAAGTATGCTTTTAGCCAGACTTAATGCTGTTTTAAGCCAGACTTTAGGTTACTTTAAGCCAGATTTGAGGTTGCTTTAAGCCAGAATTAATGCTGTGTTAGGCCAGACTTAGGCCTGTTTTAAGGCCCTTTACATACATGGGGTTTAGCCGAGAGAAGGTTTAGCCAGTTTAGAGCCGAAGCCGGATTTAAGAGTGTTTTAACTCAGATTTAAGTCTGCTTTTAGCCAGAGTTAATGCTGTTTGAAGCCAGATTTAAGGATATTTTAAGCTAGACTTAGGGCTGCTTTAAGCCAGAATTAATGCTGTTTTAAGCCAGAAATAATGCTGTTTTAAATCAGACTTAGGGCTCCTTTAAGCCAGATTGAAGGGGTTTTAAGCCTGACTTAGGGCTGCTTTAAGCCAGATTGAGGGGGTTTTAAGCCAGACTTAGGGCTGCTTTAAGCCAGAGTTAAGCAAGCCTTAAGGCTGACCTAAAACATAAGCCTGGCTTACAGCTTAAGGTTTATTCCTAATAAAGAAAAAATATTGTTTCTAATAATTTTGTTGAACTTTGTACATAATTTTAAAATTCTAAACAATTCAACCTATCTTTTAAAAACTCCGAGAGAACTTTCAACTAAAAAATAGCTAAAGATTTCACATAAATTCTCCTTTTTACCGTTGCCATAGAATTCTATTTGAAACATAAATTTATTTCCTCAACTTCGCTCCAATTACGTCTATTGTTATTCCAAGCGACATCGCGGATAAATTCTCCCAATTTTGGTGTGTGTGTTCTATCTCTGTATCACTCCAGAGAGTTGAGTCCATTTCTGCCACAACCCTATCCGTTGGAGGCACTTAGTCGCTCAGCGGGATGAGGGCGAGCGACATGGGTTGATACGCAGAACGGAATGGATGCGGAAGAGAATTGCAGTGGATGGCATTGGGGAAGGATAACATCCAAAGCGAAGAATGGAAAGTGGTCCTCGGATGACTCATAGCGCTAGGACGCATGCTCCCTGCATATGGATCCTGGCCGCCTTTTAATATGGAAATCCCATATACTTTGAGATTAAATCTCGGTCGCCCCAAATGATGTGACAGAGGATTTCCTCCCGCCTAAATCCATCCCTCAATCTGGACAACGTCCTCAAGACGTGACGAAGTGTCCGAAAAGCAGGTGCTAACCAAAAATATATTGTCGGAAGAGAGGAGGGGGGCGAACTTGGAGGTAAATCGAGGTAAAATTCACCATGATTAATTACATCCGGACTGGATTTCGACTATTTTAATTGTATGTCGACAACCTGAATTACATTCATGCCTCAATCATTGATTTTCTCCTCCACAAAACGCATGTTATTGTGCCGATGTTTACGACTAGGACGTGTAATTAGTATGAGGGAATGCCATAATCTGTCTACTAGGAGTAAAACTCACGTTATATCTTCATATTGGACACTTTTTGCTTCAGGTAAAATCGCGTGCAAGTTGCCACTATTTGCATTTAACCATGTTGTGTGGAAAGAACTCTCACCTCAAGCGTGTTAGAATTTTTTGCTGTAAGACTTCGCACGAAAAAGCTTGAATATATTCTTCGTCGCAACTGAACTCTGTCCGTTATATACGATGCAACAAGGCCTCCATTGTGAGTGCAAAGAAAAGTGACTTCTCTGCAAACTTTTCTGAGCTTAAAAGCTCATAAAGAAGAGTTCAAAAAACAATCTTACTGAATTGTAAGAAACAACAAGTGCTGAAATTCACAAAGTTTTTAAGGCTCACTAAGTCTGTATATTTGCCTTAATATGAAATTAAAATACATAATTCAAAATGACTTATTCATAATTGAATGCTTCACAAGCCATGCATGATATTCCACACTTAAGAAAACGTTTCGAAAATTGGTCATCTTGAGTCACTGCGGAGGAAATTCTGGGAAGAACCCACAAATTGGTCATCTGGAAAATTATTGTCTGAATGCATTGAACCATTTACGAGAAGTTTGCAACAAATTGGCCCTTTGTAAAGTTCCAGTCAAAAGTTAAAATAAATCTTTACTAAAATTGAAATGATAAAGAATGTTTCATTGAACTTTTCTTCATGTTTAATAAATTTAAAAAATACGGTGAATTTCGTAAAATGTTATCCATATTTTGAAAATAAATAAAGATGTTTTTACAAAACGAACAGTCATAAAATTGCCAAAATTAGAATTTCTAAATCAGAAGGTATTGAAAACCATTTGCAATCATTAATTGATTAGAGAACTCGCAGCTTCTGACTCAATTTCATCCAATAACATCTCAATTCCCACGAACTGGAGGAAGTTGCAAACGATTGAAGATTCGGCGGAATTATTCATCACCACCCAGGTCAATTAAATTCAATTTGAAGTTCAAATATTTGCTTAGCAATTCCTTGAGAAATCTTTCAACATTTAATATCACTCAGATGGTGTGGGAAAAGTTTTCATCTCTTACTATCGCACAATTTCTTTTTATATGATTCTTCTGCATCTCACGAAAAACATTCTCATCTCATTTAGATATGATAAAAACAGCAATAGAAGAGGTCTAATCATGAAAAACTTTCTCATACGATAAATGAGTAACATCCCAATTTTTTTTTGCAAAGAATTTGATCTTAATTACAGTGTCTCAGTTCCGTTACAAGAAAAATTGTGCAATACATTTGCATTATTGTGGAGTAACGAGGAAAAATCGCATATAAAGAGTGCAAAGATGTTGTCAATTAAGGTGATGAAAGAAAAGTAGACTCCATTGAAATGCATAAAGAGTCACAGTTTTCCATCTTAAGATGCATTCTTCAGAATTTCACTACCTATAGAAAGTTTATCGGAATTTTCCATATCTCTCTGGCTTATGTCGAGTCAACAACTTCCACCCTCTTCAAGAAAACGAGTGGCTATTTATTTCAATGTGAAATTCAGTAAATCACACAAGGATTCCCACCCACTCATCCACGGTGGGTCTTCATCGCTTTTCCCTCCATATCACCGATGAAATATACTGCAGTCCACACAAAGTGATGGAGACTTTTTTATGAGATTCATGAGTGGTTGAGTAACAAGAAGCCCCACCACCCTCGGATCAACTGATGTGTATTTTTTCAGCACAAATTCATGTGCGAGGGGCGAGAAAAAAACCACCGCAGAGCCATTGATATCCAGCTCAGAGTGATGGAATTTCAGACAAACTCAATTTACCCCATCAGAAAAGAAGCTTTAAAAGAGCCTCTGAGTGAGCTTTATCTCTTGGAAAAAAGAACGTAGTGATTTATCCATCATTTACAGTGACAAAGGGTGAAAATTTGCCTTTGTGGCATATTTTCAGGGTGATTGAGATGACAAGAAAATGCAAGAATATTAAGCTTTTACAATTACCAGTGCCTTAAAGCAAGGGAAAAGCTCAGAGAGTAAACGAATACAGGGAGTCAGTAAAATTATAAGAAAATAAACGACTTTTTGTTAAGTTTTGCATAAAAGTTTATGCTTATTTTGCCAAAAAGTCGGCAGAATAGAGCAAATTTCGTTAGAAATTCGGCAAACTGATAACAAATTCGCTTGAAATTCGACAAGCTGATAACAAATTTGCCTGGAATTGGGCAGATTGATAACAAATTTGTCTAAAATGCGGCAAATTGATAATATAATAATTTTGCCTGAAATTCGGCTAACCGATGATAATTTTGCATGATATTTGATAAAATGATAATGAATTTGCCTAAAATTCGGCAAATTGATAGCAAATTCGCCTGAATTTGGCAAACTGACAACAAATTTGCCTGAAATTTGACAAACTGGTAATAATTTTCACTGAAATTCGCCAAATTGACAAAAAATTTGCCTGAAATTCGACAAACTGATAACAAATTCGCCTGAAATTTGGCAAATTGATAACAAATTCGCCTAAAATTAGGCAAGATGATAATAATTTGCCTGAAATTCAGCAAACTGATAATATTAAAATTTTGCCTGAAATTTGGCATATTGATAATGAATTTGCTTAAAATTCGGTAAACCGTTTTCAAAAACAATATAAATGTAAGAAAATATTGCGAATTTCACCTTATTGGCATGATTGGCAAAATAACAAAGAATTCTCGAAAATAGAGAGCATTCTTCCATGCAATCAGCAGATGAGAATTGCTACAAATCTTTGCTCCATATCTTTCCGATTCGCTACCAGAGAACAGTATGACTCCACAGAATCTCATAATTTAATCAATTTCTAAATGAAAGCATCCAAATCTGTGCAATATTCTTACACGATCCAAATACAAAATTCAATGCAAGTTGTTGTGAAAGACGAGAAAATACACAATTGCCCATTCAGGCTCCTCCATCCTCAGCTGTGGTCCATTAAGTGCAAAATTGAATACAAAGACTATGGGATTTCTTTCAAAACTAATCAATAAGGGGAAGAAGAATATCTGATCCACATGAGAAGATGAATCACTTGTGATGTTCCCATCAATTTAACGACTCCTTTGCAAGCGAGAATAGCACGAAATGAATCTTTGCTATTTTGTTCTTTGCTCTTCTCTTTTCATCCCAATCTGGTTTCGCATGATACTCCTCAATGCTCTTCTCTTCCTCCACACCCAGAAGTACAGATGATCATGCAATGCACTTGATGGCAGTAAGAATGTAGTAAAAGTGGCAGAGCGAGAGAATGGCCATATAGCAAAATAAATTGTGGATTTGTCGTTTCACAGTGTGTGTTGAATCACTAAAATGGTATCAAGAGATAATCGCAAAGTGGCAGATTTATTGCAGAAATTAACACATTTCTGCGAATCATGGGTGTCTTGAAATAGGAGGAGGGGTTTCAGGAAGTTATCCTTCAGTGAAAAATTGCGTGTATTATAGCAGCTTGAGGAAGAGCCACAAACAATTTGTAAATGACAATGTGAAAATTTGCACCATGAGAATTTTGTGACTTTTTCCCTCCCCCCGTTTGGTTTATGCCAAACCCAAAAGCCAATGGATGGAAATTTACATTTGCAGACTCAATGGCGTTTCCCGTGCAAAGTTATCTCCCCCTCAAACAAATACACACAATTTACATAGAAAAACCATCCAATGTGGAGAAAATGTGGCAAGAGGTCAGAAAAATGTGTATAAACAATGGAAAATTGGAAACGGTGAACGGGAGCTCAACATCATGGTCATCGTGCAATTTTCATTGCGGTCAACACCAAAACCAATTGCATTCAACATACAAGAGCACTCTCATACACCTCGCGCTATATATTGATGGCATAATTATATTGAGAAAATTCTCCATCCATCTCATGTTTTGAACCTGCGATGAGTTATTTATAATAATTAGCATCCACTATGGGACAGTGTCGCACCCGAGAGAGCATCAACTATTACCCACCGAGAATAAATTGCACCAGAGCCATGCAAACAATAAGAAAAGGCACCAAAGTGTACGAGAGAGTCTTTATAAATAAATCACGGAATTGTGTCACAAGACATCCAACTTGAGGATAAAACTTTTCAATTTTCCCCTCCAAGCACGCAAATTTAAAGCCCCAGCATTGACAAGAGTGATAATAAAATTTCACCCGGGGATTATTGTTGGCTCTAAAATGTCGCCAATAAAGATAAGGGAGGCATTTTTGGCGAAAGTGGAGCAGATTATTTTCAACTAATTCTATGCATAGTAAAAGACCATAAACTTATAAAATAAGATAAAAAGTACCTAATGGTAATTGAAAGAGAACGAATTGGACGTCAGAGAAAGCAATAGTGAAATGTCTGTCACAATACAGACAATAACATCGTTAATGAAGGCATAATTCAATCTGTGTAGGTCTTCTTAATGTCTTAAAGGTTAAGCTGCGCTTAAACTAAACATCAAACATACTTAAAAGAAACTGCCTGTACTTTGATGTGAACAAAACTCTTACAAATGAATTGAAAAACCTTTATTCATTTTGAATTTTATGCATAAGATTTAGAAATAATTATAAGCTGCATTCTATTTGAAAAAAAGTTTTTTTACGTTACAACAAAAAACGAAAAATATTTTTTGCAATTTTTTCAAGATATTACATGTTTAACTTTGGATTCTTATTCATAGTTATTGTGCCTAATACTTTTTAAACCCGGTTTTAGAATAATAAATCAAAATTTTATATCTATAAAAAAGTGCACAAAATGGAAAATAAACGAAATAAAATGTCTTTTATGTGCCACATTTATAAATGAAATAAAATTTGTACAAAAAATCATTCTATAAAATAAAATAAGCTTAAAGAAAAGCTTTAAAAAATCTTTACATTATTTTCAAGCTTAAAGGCCAGCCACAAGCTTATAGAGCTTTGAGCTTAAAGGCAGCTCAAAGCGAGCTTTGAGCTTTAAGGCAGCTTAAAGCGAGCTTTGAGCTTCAAGACAGCTTAAAGCGAGCTTTGAGCTTTAAGGCAGCTTAAAGCGAGCTTTGAGCTTCAAGGCAGCTTAAAGCGAGCTTTGAGCTTTAAGGCAGCTTAAAGCGAGCTTTGAGCTTTAAGGCAGCTTAAAGCGAGCTTTGAGCTTCAAGGCAGCTTAAAGCGGGCTCTGTGCTTCAAGGCAGCTTAAAGCTAGTCTTAAGCTTTAACGCAGTTTTAAAGTTTGTTCAAGATGAACATGCCAATTAGGATAAGAAATAAGCAAAATTGTCCCCAATAAAATTTCCATTAGGCAATTGTTAAGAAAGACCAAAGTGTGCCAAATATTGCCCCACTTTGGTCAGCAAAATTCTATTTAGGCCA
>CAKKOB020000429.1:34066-52706 GCA_918844115.2 Phlebotomus perniciosus | reverse complement strand
GCGCTCCTTGAACACAGCGTCATCCTCGGTTTTCGCCTTGCCCTGCTGCTCCTTCTCCAGCGCCATCATGAACTCCTACAAAGTCGCGCGGAACATTGAAAGGGAATCAAACGGATGTAAGTGTTTGATCAGTATTTTTTTGAATGTTCGGTTTAGGCAGCAAAAATATAAATTTTGTTTAGCAAGAAAAATTGATAAGGAAAAAGTTAACTTGATAAACACAAAAACAATAATTTGAAGTAGCTATTTGTAAAGTTTGCGATGAAACGCTTTCTAACGCTTTCAAATGCGTTTCAATGCATTCAAACGCCGTTAAAATGCTCGGTTTTAATACAACTAAATGCCGCTAAAATGCTTTCTAACTGTTTAAAACGCTTTTAAAACGCCTTTAAACTGTTTGAAATTCATTTGAATGCAACTTAAAGCCGTTAAAACGCTTTTTAACGTTCTTAAATTCGTTTAAACGCAATTAAACGCCGTCGTTAAAAAGCTTTCTAACGGCTAAAAACGCTTTTAAACTGTTTGAAATTCGTTTAAATGTATTTTAAAACCGTTAAAACGCTTTTTAAAGTTCTAAAATTCTTTTAAACGCAATTAAACGCCGCTGTTAAAATTCTTTCTAATGGTTTAAAACGCTCTTAAACTGTTTTAAATTCGTTTAGTTTGAATGCAATTTAAAGTCGTTACAACGTTTTTTAACGTTCTAAAATTCGTTTAAATGCAATTAAACGCCGCCGTTAAAACGCTTTCTTACGGTTTAAATTCATTCAGACGCAGTTAAACCCAGTAAAATGTTTTCTAACGGTATGAAATGCTTTTATACTGTTTAAAATTCTTTTAAATGCAATTTAACGCATTTTAAACGCTTTTGAACGTTTTAAAATCGTTTAAACGCAATTAAACGTCGTAAAATGCTTTCTAACAGCTTTAAACGCTTTTAAAACGCCGTTAGAACGCTTTATTACGGTTTAAAATTCATTCAAACGCAGTTAAACCCGGTAAAGTGTTTTCTAACGGTATAAAACGCCTTTAAACTGTTTAAAATTCGTTTAAATGCAATTTAACGCGCCGTTTAAACGTTTTTGAATGTTTTAAAATTCGTTTAAACGCAATTAAACGCCGTTCAAGCGCTTTCTAACGGTTTTAATCGTTTCTTACGCTTTAAAATGCGTTTTAACCCAATTAAATGTTTTTAAAGCGCTTTCTAACGGTTTAAAAAACTGTCTAAAAATCTCCGAATTTTCGGACCCTTTGGATCAAGATGTGCCCCTGCTAATCCCAAGTGTAATCTAATCCCAATATTCGTATATTGTTTCAAAATGTTTGAACGAATGAATTGATCAAAAGTCCGGAAGTTTTGGGATGAAGCAGTAGAGAATCACTGAGCCAATACGCCCGAAAACTGAGCTGATGGGCTTGGAATTTTTCCCTGACCAAATAGTCTGGATTCCAGACTCTAAAAGTTATGATATCGGTGGGAAATCCCTTTTCAGATCCGTAACTTTCCGCACTAACTCGGAAGAAATTACCTGTACCCGGACTCTTATAGAGATAATCCCTGACCAGAAAGTTCTCTAAGCAAGTGTTTGATTTCTGGACAGAAGCTTGGAAAGATCAACAGGGATTTTGCGGCACTATGTTATTGTTTTTAAAACCAAATTGATTTTTTTGCCCATCTAAATTTCTTTTTAATTTTATAAACTGATCAAACTGATTATGTAAAAGCTTTTATATCCGAATAAAACTTCCACCTGAAGTTTAAGAAATTACCTGATTCCAGCGCAACTCATTCATAAACTCCTCATTCTGGAGCATCAAAGCGAATTGCTCATCGGGAAAGTCTGTCTCACCCTTCTCATTGACCATCGTGACACGGAGAAAAGTCGGTGGGAGTGGACTGAGAATCGGAGGATCCCATCTCTTGCTCTTTCGCGTTGTCGTCTCGGGTGATGAGGGTGTCTTCTTAACCTTGGGAGAGGCTCCAGTACTGAGATTAACCGGTGATGTGCTCAACAAGGAGGTGAGCTTCTCAGGAGTCGTACTGGGCACTGGTGATGCCTCCCTGGAGATTTTCTGCTGTGGGGAATTACTGCCGGACTTCTCAAGTTCATTCCTCAACTTCTCATTCTGATTATCTGTGCTCATGGCCAGGAGTTGGTCAATTGTGGCATCTACAGCACCCTTATTCACCCTCAGAACCGCCTCAATCACATCCCTGTCCATCTCTGGGAACATGGTCTTGAAATCTGACATGGCCTGAGAGAATTCCAGTTGCATCGTCGATGCCATGATTGTTGCCTTAGATGGGATTTTTCCTATACAAACAGCTGGGAAGATTAACCCCACAGACTCTCAAGGATGCCAGACAGATCCTATCAGACGTCTCACCACTGGCTTCTGAGGAAACTCCTCAGCCTCTGAGATTGCTTTTCACTGCCAGGGATTTCTCAATCTCACCCTGAGCAGATTCCTCACCATTTCACATATAGGGAAACACAGAAATTCCTTGAGGAAAAAAACACTGAAAAAACTTCTGGGGAGATTCAGTAGAACAAGACAAGTGACAAGACAGATTAGAGAAGCAGGGAATTTTAGGTTCTCTCGCCGGGATTTGCGCAATGGGAACACTCGGAGAAATTTCCTCCATGTTTGCGTCTCAACTAGAATTGATTCTCCAGCACCAGGCGCCTCCACTGGATGTAAAATCCCACCAAAAGAAAAATTTGCATCCTCCGCTCCAAATAAAAAATATCAATCAATTCTTTAATTTTCCCTTATAATCCCTCAATTTCTGTCCGAAGCTCTCCCCTTTTATTGCCCCACAGACACGTGGGAATTATTAGAGCAGTGGGTTGAAAGTTATCCAATGAAATTTTTCATGATAAATGTTCCTTGATAAGAGAAGATTAATGCAAAAAATCCCTAATGATCCCTGTGACCAAGAATGTGAGTGATTAGAAATTTTCCTGAGAAATGGATTCACACGGAGGAAGATATTTCGCTTCAAGCGATGGTATGAGCAGCTTAAAAGTCAAGACAAACATCAGGTAGAAATTTCAGAGATTATAGAAAAAGAAAAATACTCGATTTTTGAATTAATGCGAAACACAACGTGTTGGCGAAATGTAGAATTTTGGTATTTTCAGTCTAAACACAAAAAAGATATATTAAGTATTCATTTTATCCATTTTATATGGTAATTAATAATTCATTTAACACAAGAAAATAATTAATGCGATTCTTATGGAAGTAAAATGATTCTCTTTCCTACACAAGAAATTTGTTAATACCTACCAACCAAAAATGTTCTTGATCAATTTATGGAGATAATTTCTACAAAACCTTCTTGGAATTTTTTTTTTACTTTTTCGTTTTTTAAAGAAGGTAAAAATAGAAAATGTAAATGCAAAAAGGTGAAGTAAAACATGGGTAAGGAATTTGTTACAAAGAGAATTTATTCTGAATTCTGTTTTATAAAATGTATCGCAGAAACGCAAGAAATTTAAAGAAATTTCTAGCAAAAAAAATTCATCGCATGTATAAAGAATATTTCTATAATAGTAGATATGCCGGTCAATGAGGACATTTCTAGCAGAAATCTTTGAAATATATATTGAGAAAAATCAGTGGCTTTTTCCAAGATTTTTTACTACTCATTTCCTACAGAGAATTCGAGAAAATTTTATCCGAAATTTAGGGAACTACAGAAGAAAAATGTCTTGAAATTTTAAATTTTATAATCCAAATGCGATTTCAGTAAATATTTCATTAATTTCACAGAAATTATATATAATTTCTGTAAATAATATTATAATATTAATTTGCTGAGAAATCTCCTGCTTTAATATTGTTATCATAAATTTGCTACAAATGAAATCTTATAAAAAACACTCTCTTTTAATTTATGGCAGAATAATTTTAGGGTGTCTTCCTCCTCAGGACCTACAGAATCATCTGAGAGATAATCTTTTTTCTGTAGGATATGTACCTATGAATATTCTGGATGGCATTAAAGTGATTTCTTCGATGTTCGTGATTTCCGACCAGCCCCTCAAATATATAATTTAAAAAAAGTTCGATGCTTGTTTTCATTGACATGAAATATTCAATCAATGCTCATTTTATGGGAAATCGTAAACATTTTTGCTCGACTTTCTGAGGTCTAAACCAGCCTCTATTTATGATTGGCTTATCTCGTGACATTAGATTAATAATTCAGAGTTCATCAGTGCTAATCATTGTCACGGAATAATTTATTACTGCAACATAATGGAAGCTTTTTTTCAACGAAGAATCCCCTATCAGTTTCAGTATGAAAATCTAAATTTAACATTTTAGAAAAATGGAAAAATTTCACGAGAGAATATAATGATTAGAATTTTTTCTCTTGAACTTTCCAAAATCATTGACTGATGTTGCTTCTATAAATTTTTACATCATATAATCAATCCTATATTAAGTCAGTGATTTCCATTGAGAAAATCCGTTGAATGACCAACCAAAATGCGTACAGAAAAAATATATATTGGCAATACAAAGTACAAGAGGAATATTTTGAGTTCCATTTGTGTTCTGTGAAAGTAGAACATGTGCGTCTCGTTGTCTTCCTTGTCGGAAGATTCCCGCAAAATTTCCACTGTCAATCCACAATAAATTGCAATATCTTTTATCACTACACTCAAGGGAACTTCTCACCAAGATCAATTCATTGTAAAATCAATTCATACGATTGGAATTGGTACACTTTCTGCAACCGATAGCAGCGCTATTGAGATTGTCGCGCAATTAACACACTTGTTTGTTGATTTTCCACCAAGTTGATATTGTCTTTGAGAGAAAAAAAAATATTTACTATTTAAGGAATCAATTTTTTCCACCAGCGAAAAAGTTCGAGTTCATTAACACATGATGATAATTTTAGGTGAAACTGTAGAGGACTTGTGTAAGAGATGTTGTATTCTGTGATACAAAAACACTGGTTTTATCTCGTCTTTATTTTACATTTTATGCCACGAGACTTAAAAAAAAAGCGTCGTTTGACCCAAGTCATGACCCCAAAATCCGCCACACCTAAACCCTATGGCCATCGTCGCCGATAGCACGCAAATCTCATGCAATTGTGGCTATTTATTGACGAGAATCGTGTGATTTTTTTTGCAACAAATTAGTCTCAGAGCTAATCTAACGTCCACGCACGATACTCATTCACCGCGGGTCAATCTGCTAAGATTGTAATGACGAAAATGGAATACGGAAGATTAGGTAGGCGAAAGCCTCAAGCAATTTAGGGGGAGCTTTTTGTGGATATAGTCTTATATTTATGTATAATATTTTAAAAATAATCATATTGATATAATTTGAACGGAATTTTCCTATAAAGGTTTGAACTGGTTATAGGATTTCCTAATATGCTAATAAAATTTAGGTAACTAGAACTTTTATTGCCCCGACACAAAAATGGCAATACCGCAATTCAAATGTTTCTCCGTCTCCGGTTATCCGTTTATTCGTCTGTTATCGCCCTGGAGGCCAAACGGTTACAGGTAGAGACTTCGGGTCTTCGGGGGACCCCCCCCCTAAAATCGACCCTGGGATCAGGACCAGCCCTTCATTTTTCTAAAAAGCCCCGCTATCCCCTACAAAAACATGTTTTTTTGGTATATTTCGAAAACGGCTCTAACGATTTTTTTTTCATTTTCACATATATTTTGTAGATTCACTAAACGCACTTTTCGTCCATACATGCCAATGACCTTGAACCATTCCGTCTACCTGTTCTTAAAGGTCAAAGATTTGGAACTCTCTTTTCGAGGGTTTTACTCGCCCTAAACCCATCATGTGGGTACTCATTTGAAAGGTCTTTGAATTTCCAACACATTTAGACCACTTTTAGACCAGTACCAAAAAAGTTTGTATAACATTTTTAGACCAGTTCTAAAAATGTGTGTATAACAGTTTGTTTTAGACCACTTTTAGACCAGTACTAAAAAGGTTTATATAACACTTTAGACCACTTTTAAACCACTTTTTCAAGGTCAAAAGTTTAGAACTATCTTTTCAAGGGTTTTACTAGCCTCAAACCGATCAAGTGAATACTCATTACATTTTTTAAATAAATTCTTCAAACCCATTCGACAAGAAAGCAACAGACTTTATCGTCCCACTAACTTCCTCTTGCCTAAACGCAACGTGTCGAGGCACTCCGCCAAGTCTAAACTTGGCATTACTTTTTTTAGATATCCAATTTAATTTGTTATATAATAACAACAATAAGAAAGCTCTAAAAACTAAAAAATAATCTTCATTTTTTAAATTTTCTATAAAAAAAAATATGCAATTCTTTCATTTACCAACCTTTCTTCTAAAATTTTACATCCTTTTTGAATTCACTTGATAATATCCTGAATATAAAATTCTTTGCCATTTTCTTTATTTAAAGATTAATTTCCCGTAAAAAGCATTTGATAATTTTCCATAAAATTTGTAGCTTCAAAGCCCAAAAAATTCATTTATTCCTTACCCATTTATACGACATTGAATTTCATCCAATGACAAAGAGCTAGACTTTTACAGACTGTCACAAAGAGCCGTGTTAAAAAAAAAGTCCTTATCACTGAGCAATTTAAAAATCGTGCGATTCAGCACTGAATCCCAGGCATTTGTGTCTTCCAAGTCTCTGAGAAAACTTCATTTGCAAAGAGGCTACAGATTGATACAGACGCGACACTTCCTCGTGAGATTCACCACAAAAAAAGAGACATATAAATTTTTAATAAAGAGAAAAAAGTGGAACTTAGTGGTGTTGAATTTCCAACTCTAAAGGAATATTTGAGGGTGAACTGGAGAACTCTTGTTTCGTCATTTCGCACCACCCACAGCCCACCTGTTGGAGCGACATATAAAAGGGCGGCAGCAACGTGAAAGTCTTTCACTCTTCCATCAAACTCTCTACAAACCGGAGGTGTGCTGCCACGATAGAAGCTCATAAAATTTTTTAATAATTCCCAGTGAAAAGTGAAAGAGGATTTCTTGTGATCTTAAAGGACTTGTGGGTGATTTGTGAGACGTTAACGGGAGCAGACATATTGCACAGCAAGAAAATGAGGTTCGTATAGGAAAAAATTCATCAAACGCAAGATTTTTCAAACGAATGAAAAGTGACTCAGATAAAATCCCTAAAAGAGAACTTACTTTTTTTTCTCATTATTATTTTATATCAGCCACGGGGTATTTTTATGAAATGTTACAAAAAAAAATTCAATGTGTGGAGTAATATCGCGCATCGATGGTTAACATTCTGGGAATAAGCGTGTGAAAAGGTGCATAATGGAAAAATTGATATATATACTCCTCCAGGAGATAGGAAATTATTCATTGGGAAATATTTTGTACCTTACGCGAGAATTTCCTCTTTTGCCATCTTTTAATTAACCACCCAGTATTAAAATGAATAATAAAGACCCACCAGAGTTCAATGAAGCATGTTAAAAGATGGTTCAATAATATTTTCACAGTAAAAACATAAATATTTTCTTGGGAAATATTTGCATAAATTTGTAGAGCAACCAATTGCCACGTTTTGCCAAGAGGTGTGTTTGATTTTTTTTTTCTTAAACAAATTGCAAAATCACTTTTGTGGCTTGGCTCAACTTCTATAAATTAATTTGCATGCCGCTAAGATGCACTTTAGGGATTGAAACACATCACATTCCCTTTAACGTGCTCCTTGGAAAAGACTACAATGCTCAAAGGAGAACTTGGTTCAAATGAGCTCAAATGTATTTTATTCAAACTTATGGAAGAAATACCTCATATTTACATAAACACCAAGAGCTTTGAAGAAAACTTTAGAGGATATTGAAAGCTCAAGTTACACAGTTATACTTTTAAATAAATTTCAAATTCGATCGATATTTTCATTGTTTATCCAAATAATTGCAAAAAAATATTAACGGTAAGCACTCGTAAGCCATCATTCCACGAAATAAGATAAATATTTTATGAAGTAAATATGTCCAAGAGCGATTTGAATATTTCTTTTTCTGAATTGTATCTCGATCCTGGATGGTTGTTTGCGAAAATTGTTATTTTTGTGTTTTAGTACCATCAAGGTAGAAACATTAGGGATAAAATGTACAATCATTTAGATAATTTTTGCATTTTTAATGTAAAATGTAAATTGTGTCACCAAAAAAAACCCAGATTTTCCCAAAAAGGGTTATTCCTGGTCAAAAGAACCGAAAGGGTAATTGAATTATTCCACCGACGTAAAATCACAAGATACCTACTTATACTTGAGCTTTTTGCCCCATTCATCAATAATTGATAATGTGGACCATTCATATAAAATTTACAATTTCACATTTACAAAAGTTTCACATTCGCGAGATATTGAACTTTGTCATTTGATTTATTATGTTAAATAACATTGAAATCAATTTGGGGTTGTTCTCACAACAGATAAGACAACATCTAATGTCATAATGTAAAATAAATTAAATATTAAAGACGCATATCAATAATTCTATTTAATTTAAAACTCCCATTAGTCGGAGGGTATAATTTACACGATTCATTGAGAGACAACCTTTTGTAGGAAGATGGTAAGACTTTTGCTACGAAAAGACGTTGAATTCATTTGACGCATTAATTATTTATGAAATGCTATCTTTTATTATTTAAAATTTGTCCAAGAGACTTCTAATATTTTCCCTTGTGTAGGAATACTTTGCGCAAATCGATGCTTTTAAAGCAAATGCAGGAAAAAAAACTTTGAAATAACAATTTCTTTTATCCGCCGACGAGAGATTATTATCGATTTGTGGTGAAATGATTTCTTCTTTGATTGATGACAGAAATGGCAACCTTCGGATATTGAGAAAATATTTATTTTCTGTTTCCGTGCGACACATCTATTTCCGATTACTCGATGCGATTTAAATTGGATATAAAATGGGAATAATTGATTTGTCTTCATAAATTGTATTAAAACACATGGAAATTGAAAGACTGTTGCTCAATAATGTCTCAAATCTTTAGACAAAGGGAACTTAATAAGCCTATCTTTTCAGACACTCTACCCAGTCTTTGATCTTAATTGGAGTCCTGTTCGTAACCGCGTCAGCACTAACACCGCGGGAACACCATAATCTCCTGGCACTCTTCCGCCGAATGGAGCAACATCCGGAATTTTACGACATGGATCCCTACTCTTATGACGATAATTACAGCGATGTGGTAAGTCAAGATATCCTTATAACAATTAAAATCTGTTGCCAAAAATTTAGCGCGTTTATTTATTATTATTTTATGTTTGGTAGAATGATAGGGCGTGTTCTCCTGAGTTAGCCCCGCCTACGATTATTTTTCGGTCCCGCCCTCTTCAAGTCAAAACGAATGTTCCCTTTGTACAGTTCTTCTACAAAGTAGGAGTGGCTTTCTTGTGGGCGTGGCATAGTGTCAATTGAAGGGCGGAACATATAAGACCCGCCCACAGAAGTATTAGTCAAACGGAAAACTTATTTTCTAGTGAATTTTAACTTAACTTTTCCACCTGAATGGAAAGGGGGTAAATAAAAAAAATAGGCGGGTCTAGGAGTTTATGCTCTACTACCGTACTAAGTATAAAATAATATCAAATTACCGTACTAAATTATTAGTATACCTAAAAGGAAAGTCTTAAAAAGATTTAAGAGTGATTTTAAATGTTCCCATTTGACTTTTTCGGAACAGAGAGAACTAGAGACAAATGATAACTTCCTGGGAACTTGGCCATGGCTTCGAGACCTCCTTCCCAATTCCAACGATGTGGACTTTCCCCGAGAAGGAGGTCTCAAGAAGCACGACATCACTGCAAAGTCCATCTTGGGACCTGAAGAACTGTCTGAGAGGAATGCAGACGCCCTACCAACACCCCTACCGTATGTCGGGAGTTACGGAGCGCGCGGTAATTTACAGAAGAAGGACGCCCATTCAAGCAACTGTAAGTTGATTCATCTCTATTAACATGATGAATTTATCTTAAGTTTAAGTATCTCTTTACAGATATGTCTCTTTGTCACTTCAAAATTTGTAATATGGGCCGAAAGAGAAATACCCGAAACTTCCATTTGTAAGCTCTTTGAAATTCACGGAGAAAGGATAAAATCCCTCAGAATCAGTGTTGCAAATCCACTTATGATAACGCTAATCGCAATCCAATATCTCTTATCTATGGTCAATATGGATGTAGCGATGTGTAATAAAAGAGAGGGAATACTGAAAAGTGAATAGTATTGTGTGACATTGTAAGAAACTCATGCCAAAAAATTATAATCCACTATTCTTCATATTGATGATATTACATGACTGTATTATAGACGTATAGATTGTTGTGAATGCAAATGAATCAATCAAAAATGTTGTTTTATTAATGTAAGAAAACAAAACAAAAATATATTAAATACAACATTCAACTGAACTACGGAGAACCTGCTTAATTCCCTAGAAAAAATCTTCCTTGCTCTCAAAAGTTACGAGTAGAAAAGCTGAGAAAACACCAGAGAAACAAGTTGTTTAGCGGCATTTCACATTCAAAGATATGAACTGTTGCTTTAGTGCAAACTTCTACCACCTGACGCGGCAGCAGCGCTGCCAGTCACCTCTGCTGTGCCGTATCCTTGAGTGGAAAGTTTGACATCCCGTGCGTGAAAGTCCTGTGCTATCTACCCTTTTCCTTTGCAGGGGAATTTCCCAGGCTTTTCCGGTAGCCAGTAAGAGACAGCTGCTGTATTTACCCCTGCGACAGTGACTCATGAGATCAATACGGGTGAGTTCATCAATAATTCTTCACCGTTCAACGGAGTCGCGAGGAAAAGCGCTTGGGAACGCGGTGTGAAAAGCGATGTAGTGCCACAAGGGAGAGCCAAAACATATTTTTTCCCTTTACCAAAAAACACGAACTCTTTGTACAAAAAAAAATCCAAAGCCAAAAGTTATAAAGAAACGCTTAAGTTTATACATAAAAAAGGAAATAGGAACAATTTTTTAGTGCGTGGAATTTTTGTGACGTGCAATTTTTCCTTAATTTTTCACGGGGTTTTTTCTCTCAAGACGATATAGTGAGACCCATGTTTTCCACATTTTTACCAATTCCACCTTGTGTTTAATTTTTCTTTGCCCTCTGCGTGTCATGTCTTTGGAAGATCCCTTCTTTGTTGTCAAGGAGTAAGTATATTGGATTTTCCGGGAGTCTTAATGAATGTAGAATTAAGGTTACTCCGGAGTTTGATCGATTTTCCGTGACATTCATTTCTTTTTATTATTCCTTTTGTCCTCAGCGAGGTTTTCAAAGCACTCAACAAGACACGAGGACTGTATCTGAGGTGGAGGGAGCTTGGAGACTCCAGCGGAGCAGAAGTTGAGTGGACAACGACTGAGCTAAGGAATTCATTGAGAAGCATTGAATGGGACTTGGAGGATCTCGAGGATACAATTGATATCCTTTTTATTTGGCAATACTGACCACTATACTACCGAGGAAAATATTTCTTGTTTTCAGAAAACACTTCCGTAAACGGAAGTGCGCGCTTTATCGCTCCCCGGGGGCGAGAATTGGGGTCATTTTGTCACAATCGCACGCCAAACCCCAGGGAATTACTTGCGCATCTTTCGGGAAATTGTCCAACAATGCCAACGAAGAGTTATGGCTAAAAAAAAATCGGTCACTGATAAGACAAGCGCCAGATAACCTGGTTGAATGAAGCTTCCCCTCTGTTTTTGCAAGTGCAGTATTTCAAGAATTTTCACTATCAGCTGTTAATTAAATTGTGTTGAGAGGAAGAGAAACACGATGAGGCTGTTATCGAACCTTGTGTTTAGTTTAACGTTGTATTTTTGACCAATTTGGACGAAAAATAGGCAAACAGCCGGAAGTTTAGCCTACAAGTATGCAGAATTATAGAAAAATTGCCTTAAAACACACAATTTAGATATTTTTTTTACAAAATATAGCAAATCCTGATTAATTACTCATATTAATTGTTATACGAAGCCTCAAATTTAATAAATTAGCTGAAATATGATCTATTTCCGAGTCTATTTCTCCAAAATGTACGCAAATTAATTAATTAATTGAGCAACAAATTATACAAATCACTCATTTTATTAGTAAACTTTAGACATTTAAGATTGTTTTAACTGAGTTTTTGATAAAAAATTTCGTTATTCGTATTTTGTCATTCAAAAATTTGTTAGCAATGCTTTCTTTTAGTTTTAAACACCATTATAGAGTATTTTTGCGCCATATTTAATTTAAATTAAAGATAAAGACATTAGATTCATTAATTTGTTATTAAAAGATTCTGCGTATTATCTCATCCACACTGTTATAGGAAAATGACGAAAACACGTGAAATTACCCCAAAATTGGCAAATTAAATTTATATTCGCCAGTTTAGGAAATTGTCCCCCCACCCCACCCCCAAGCTATTTATGCACCAACTCTGAGACACGGAAGGGAATTTAAATTGGCCAAAAATGAGGCTCCCCCATAGCGTGACACCCCTTAATTACTGCATTAATTTTGCCTCCCTGAAAATCAATGAACGCTCCTTAACTGAGGCACACGAATTGTCGAGAAGAATCCCAGCAAGTTTAAGATTGACAATCGGGAACTCATCACGAGGCGTCACTTCATCGAGGCCACCCGCAATGAAGTAAAGTCCATGAAAGATGAGATCTGCGTGAGTCGGAGTCGAGATAGAGACATCACAGCTCGCCAGCCCTTGCTGGACGCCCCCACAGATAGCCCTAGTGTCATCACATCACCCCCCTCCCTAATGAGTTCCGCCACGCAGAATCTGGCCTCGGCGGCGGCTCGCCATAGCGGCACTAAGTACTCTAAGCTGGAGAACACCCTGGACAGTCCGACGCACAGGTGGGTCAGTTAGGCGATTTTGTCTGGTGGATTATTTATCATTTTCTAATTTTTGTTTTTTTTAGTCTATATTATATTTTTTTATGATCATTTAATCTAAAAAAAAGCTTTTAAACTGGTTTAAAACGATATAAATCTTTTTTGAAAACATTTTTAAAATTTTTAATTTTATAAGTTTTTCAAAATTGTATTAAGACCTTTCTCTAACCCCAAGCCCAATTCAGAATTTTCGAAAAGTTCCTAGTTTCAAGGGAGCTCACTCAAAAATAGTCTCAATAAAATAAAATAATAACAATCAGGTTCCTCGGCGAGAGTGTTTCGGCGCAGCAGCGCATGTTTCAGGGTCAGGATGAGCAGTTGGACGTGATTAGTGACTCAATTGGGACGCTTAAGACCGTTTCCCGCCAGATAAATACCGAACTGGATGAACAGGCGGTGATGCTGGATGATTTTGGGAATGAGCTGGAGAACACGGACTCCAAGCTTGACTCCACAATGAAGAAAATGGCTAAGGTTCTCCACATGACAAATGGTAAGAAAGTTTAGATATGGGGGTTTTGGAGTGAATTTGCAGGAAGTTAAGGGTTTGTTTTGGGTCTTTGCAGACAGTCGACAGTGGATGGCCATTGGAGTTTTGTCCCTTGTTCTTCTGATTGTGATAATTCTGTTCATTCTGCTGTAAAGCATGGCGCGATGGCAGACAGTGGAAGTGAGTGAGAGAACGAAAAAGACAGGTATTTGATTTGCTCAGGAATAATCCGGAAGTAATAGGGTTAAATGTTTTTAACGCAAGAATTAAAAACTTTTGCAAATTGTGGAATTTTTTTATAATCCTGAATATCAAAATTTATATATAAATAAAACTAAAAGAAATACAAAAAATTAAATTTTTAAAATTCCAAAAAATGAAAGTATACTTGTTTACTCAAGGGGGAGATATTATCGTGAGAAGTGGAAACGGATGTTATAATATTATATGGACGAATTAAGTATTTTTTAAGCAATGAGCTTTCAGAAGATTTTACGAGCTTTCCGAAAACTTTGAAAGCTTTTCAGTGAACATGTAGGCTTTCAAGGGGGAGATATTAGGGTTAAAGAGGCGTACACCACTTCCAGCACTTTTACCTTTTCTATGAAAGTTCCCCAATAATTCCGGCACTTCTGAAGTGTTGGAGAGTTTTGGAAGAAAGCTCAAGAGAGTTTTGAAAGAAGCTTAGAATATAGCTTTGAAAGAAAGCTTGAAAGAACTTTGAAAGAAAGCTCAAAATAGCTTTGAAAGAAAGCTTGAAATCGTTTTGAAAAGAAGCTTTAAAAAAAGCTTTGACAGAAAGCTTGAGAGAGCTTTGAAAAGAATCTTTAAAAATGCTTTGAAAGAAAGCTTAGAAGTGTTGTAGAGGAACGCTTTGAAGATCTTTAAGGGAAGCTTTGAAGAGCTTTAATGGATGCATTAAGAAACTTTGAAAAGATGCTCAAATGAACTTTAAAAAGAATCACAGCTTAAAGAACCTCAAATGACCTTTGAAAAAAGAGCTTAAAAGAGCTTTGAAAAAAGCTCCTTTGAAAGAAGGCTTGAAAGAGCTTTGAAAAGAAGCCAAAAAAGTTTCCAAAATAAAACTCAAAAGAGCTTTCAAGGAAAGTTTAACAGTGTTTTGGAGGAAAGCTTTGAAGAATTTTTATAGAAGAATTAAAGAGCTTTGAATGGAAGCTTAAAAGAGTTCTGGAGGAAACCTTTAAGGAAATCAAAGAGCTTTCGTCTCAAAATTCTGGAATTTTCTTTAAATCTCCTTTTCTTTCTTTAAAGTTCAAGAAGCTCTAATTGAATGGTTGAAGCTTAAAAGCTTTCAAAATTTTCGGAAAGCTTATAAAAGTTCTGCTTAAATGTTGGTTGCTTAAAAAAAAAACCTTGATTCGTCCATACATTTTAGAACTTCCACTTCCAAAGACGCTCGCGAACTTCCATTTAAGAGTACACCACTTCTGACTAAAATATATTCTGATCCCCTTGTGCGAACCAGACGATGCGCTGGCCCTCAACTGGCTTACCCAGGAAGTCCGAGATATTCCGCAACCTCCCTGAATACGTCCCTGTGTGCAAAGAGGGATATCCCGTGCGAGAAGCTTATGCTTCTTGTCTGTTAGAATTTAAACGGATGACGGATAACGCCTTGTATGTGGAACATTTTTTTCCCATTTCATATAAGAATCTTTTCCCTTAAGAAGTTCGCCCATATATCGCACAAAACTCAATTTTTGGTGTATTTCCAGACATAAATTATCAGTATGTTGTGATCTACATGTGCGATGACGTGTAGATTTGGGGAGATTTGGGGCGCCAGATCAGTTGCGCGGTGGAGCTCCAGAAAGATAAATAAATAAACACCAATAAACGGAAATCATGGAAGAAATCGCAAATAGTGCAATTCTTACGAAATTCTAAGAAAGCTTATCTGTCGCACTATTAGTGCGAATTTATACCATCTTTCATCTATTATTTTTGTTTATGAAATTTTTTTGATGATTTATTATTTTTCTTTCCTCACAATGAAATAAACCATTTATTCTTTCAGTCCTTCCTTTTCACAATCAGTCGGATTCTGTGCTTCTAAGTGGAGACATCAAAACTTACAACCCGATTGAGGTAAGTTTTAATAGTGTGAAAGAGCAATAAGTTTAGTGAGGAACTCGCATAGTTTATATAATATAATAGTGAGTTTCAAATACATTTCGCTGAAATATAATTATAATAATATAGTGCAAACACTGTTGTAATGCAAACAGTGGTATGATCAGGCAACCATAGGATCATTATTAACCCTTCGCTTCACGCAAGAAATTTAAGTGACCCCGTATGGTTTTTCTGACAGATTTTGGCTAGAAACTACAGAAAAATAGAGGAAAAATTCCTGTCAGTTGATTTTCTGAAAAAATGAAAAACATTTGTGTATCATATATGCAACATCGTGAGTTAGAGAGCTCAATTTTCGTACTAACTTGAAGAGGTTACTATAAGTATTGAGAACAACTTTTTTTGTTTAATCAATGAAAAATCACTTTTGTTTCACTGTATTTATTACTAAAACTTTCATTATTACAAAATTATTAAGTGAAAGTGTGCAGAATAAAGAAATATCGCGATTTTCGCGCATTCAAGAAGATATCCGGAAGCTGAGATTTTGTCGCTTTTCTCGCATTTTCCGTGCTTCCAATATCTGGAAATGGTCCGTAGAATCCAATCGTACGTCCGGGTGAAGAAAAGGGGCGCCCTGTGGTGAATCTCTCTTGACTTTTTGTCCAGATTCGAGGCCACTGTACTTGATCCTCCAGATATTGCACAAAAATTAATGAAATATATATGCAAAGAAAGCTGTATCAAATAAGGGACAAATGTTGAGAGATGCGGGTGTACACGATGTTGCATATATGCAAAATACTTTCATTTCCTCTTTCCTAATATGCTGATGCATATATTAAAAAAAATATCACGCGCACTCCTTCACAGGATGTTCCACTAAGGTTTCACAATCCTTTTTTGGTGAAACACATACATAATACACACCTCGTACTTTGTCCAATTCCACTGAATTTTCACAGAGTCACTGAAATGTCGATGCAATTGTCACAATTTTTCCACTTTTCCCCTTTTATTTTCAACTCACTCGTGCTAGTGCCCCCTAAATGTGACAATTATTAACCAGTAAACACAATCAGTCCAAGAGAAATTCGCGAAAAACAGGAAATTGTGAAAAACATTTAGAAAGTGACACTCTCATTTATGTATCATATACGATACAAAAACCGCTTAAGGGTTAAGATCCCAAAGATAATTCCAAATATTTGGAATAATCCTTTGGATATCAATATTGATCCTATGGTTGCCTGATCATAACGCAAACAATAATGCCAATAAATTTCAAGTGAAGAAAATAAATAACTTACAATAAAAGAAATAAATCATATCGAATTAGATACTTAAATTTTGTATGAAATGGTCTGCGTTTATTTTATAATCTACAAACATTGCAATGCCAAAAAAGCGTTCTAAGAAAAGTGTTTAAAAAGTGTTAGAGAAAGCTTTCTAGTAGTTTTTGCAAAGCTTTCTAAGAAAGGGTTTTAGAGCTTTTTTTAAGAAAAATATCACTAGAAAGCTTTCTAAGAAGAAAGCTCTAGGATTCTAAGAAAAGTTTCTTAAGAGCTTTCTACGAAAGATATAAAAAAGCTTTCTTTGAAAGGTTTCTAAAGCTTTCTATGATAGCTTTAAGAAAACATGCAAAAGAAAACACATGCACTAGAAAACCTGTCATAAAGCTTTATAAATTTTCCAGATTTTTTTATAATACGCCTAAATTTCTAGTGAGCTTTACAGCAATTTTAGATAGCTTTCAGGTAATCAAGCTGACATTTCTCCAAAGTTTGGGATTTGAAACAGGGGGTAAACAAGTGTGCGACCCAGGTTCACTCTGGGTGCCGATCTGCCGATCCAGTGGCGATCTGCCGATCTGATGATTCAGTTTCACTTGTTGGACTTGTTTACCCCCTGATTTTAAAGTTTCAAAAAAAGATTATTTTAATTGAAAGCTTTCATAATTTCTTAACTTAGCATTTCTATTCCACTTCCAAAAGCTCTCGCGCACTTCCATTCAAATGTTCAACCACTTCTGACCATAATATCTCCCCCTTGGGATGCGCAGAAGAAATATTTCGGCGGCCAATATAGTCGTCCATGATGTATTTCGTGGGAGTTAGTGACATTAGTGTGATATTTGAAGTCTTAATCTTTGTGTGAAGGGTTTATCTGTATATAATGGACAGGAAAAATAGAAATGAATATTCCCGCAACACGTGGGTACTCAAATCCTCACTGGTTACCTGTATAACGGACAGGAAAAAAGAGAAGTTAATATTCACTCAGCACGTGGGAACCTAGGCCTCACTGATTACCTGTAATCCACCAAGAAAACTATTAAAATCTGGCGAGAATGATCAAACTTTTTATTATCTAATGCACCACTTTAGTTTTTCTCCTCACTTCTTCACGTCTCAATTCCAACTGATTCATCCAAGTCTCTCGACAACTTTTTGGAGATCCCGTAATCTCATCCCAGAGCTCCCAGAGGGAGAGAGCAATTTAAAGAGCAGATTAAGAGGCTCTCGAAATCTCTTAACTTAAAAAAAAATTGTACACTTTGTGAACTTTATTTTTTTGTGCCATTTTTAGACATCCTCAGCGACAACTGGCGACAACTGAAGAAATGTCTGGAAACGCGCTAAATCCCTTGGAGGACGTGTGGTTCCTCGAGCGTTTAGGAAAGTGGCCGATGAAGAAAGTCCTCAAGGAGGGACAGAATCTCATTGGGAGAGCAGTGATTTCCGATATTCACACAGTTTCGCTGTTTGTCTCTCGTAGGCACTGCATCGTGACCAGAGAAGGAGATTCTTTGCAGCTGCAGGATCTCAATGTGAGTAGGACAATTCTTCTGTTCCTCAAGACAGAAACTAAACTCATGTTTTTCTTTCCAGTCGTTTAATGGATGTTATGTAAACGGGACGAAGATCAAGGGAACAACATGTGACTTAAAAATGGGAGACGTCCTCGCTATAGGCGGTGACGTGGATACGACGGTTTCGGAGATCCGCAAAGATTGCTACGTGTTTCGTGTGAGAAACACTCAGAAGGAGGCCGAGGCGAATGAGGACACAATCGATAACATCAATGAGTCACTGCTG
>CAKKOB020000429.1:9682-33966 GCA_918844115.2 Phlebotomus perniciosus | reverse complement strand
AGCTTTCTAAAGTTCTCTAAAAAAACTTTCTACGAATACTTTCTTATAAAGCTTTCTAAAGCTTAAAAAAACCTTTATGAATATATGTGAAAGCTTTCAAGAATTCTCAAAAGATTAGCGAAAGCTTCAAAAGCTCTAAAAACATCCGAAAGCTTCACAAAATTTCTAGATTTTTTTTTTGAAAATGCTCGTAAATTTCTGTAGTTTTATTTTAAGGAATTTTAGAAAGCTTTCAGCTGATCAAGCTTATACTTTTCAAAGTTTTAAAATATCCTTTAAAGCTCCTGGAATTTCCATTAAAGCTCTGGAAAAACTTCTCAAAGCTCATGATCTTCCTTGAAAGCTTTCAAAATTACTTGACTTAGCAATTCCACTCCACTTCCTAAAGCTCTTGCGCACTTCCATTCATATGTACACCATTTCTGATCACAATATCCCCCCTTGTCTGAACTCATAATGATCTGCTGTTTCCCTCTAGCAATATGTTCTTAAAGTGTTTCACGCTTGATTTTCCTCAGCTTCCAATGAGGGTATATGGCTTGAACTCAAAAATGTCCAACATGGGAGGGTTGGAAATCACTTCCAGATGAGGGAAGAAACAAGAAAACAGTTAAGCTGTGACAAATACGATCTTTCTCGGTGCTTGAAGACCTAAATCAATTTGTTCTCCCGAGCCTCGTGTCGACCCCGATATAGAATCCCAAGAAGCCTCAGCGAGTGGTAGATGGTATGAGGAATTCTCTGCAGTGTTGGAAGCAAGCGGCATGGTGAGAAAAAAAAAAGTCTGTTGGCTGGAGTCTCTGCAATTGGTGTCTCTTTGGCATTCGACACTCGTGCGATGTGTTTGGCGCTGCAAAAAGCTCCCACTTGGTGAGCTTTTCCGGGAATGGGAGGAGGGGACGGATGGTGGAATGGAGTGGCATTTAGAGAGCGACAGAAACAAGAATTTACAGCTCTCATTTCCGAAAATGGCTCAAATTTCCACGATAAAAACGGGAGGGAAATCTCATTTAATGTCGACGCTTTTCAATGATACCAAAAACTTGGCTTCAATCCCCCATTTCATATCATGTAATCCAACTTCATCTATACACCCCCCACCTCCCCTATCCGGGGAGCATGTTTAAAAAGGGGTGGCTCATGTGCGGGAGAGAAAAAGTCACTTGTGGGGCGAAAGCTCTCAGATGACGAGCTTTTCATACTCTCCCATATCCAAATCATACTGGGTGAAAAGTTTTCATACTCAGCACATACAGGGTGTGTACGTGTGCGGAAAATACAGAAATAATTTTTCGTTTCCTGGTGAATTTCCATTTATATCGTTTCATACATATAAATTGATTTCTCACACAAGGATGGTACAATCCACACATCATCATTCTCATCACTTTGCTAAGCCATCCCAGTTGTTGCGATGCTTGTACACCTCTCGAATAAACTTTTCTCTATCCCAGAATAACTTTTTTTTCTCACGCGAAGAATAAATGAGATCCACTGTTAGAGTTTTTCTGCGTTTTTGCATTTTAATGATGTTTGTTCATCACTACTTCTTTTCCATTGAGCCAAAAACAACTTCGGAATCCCAACACTTCAACACCAATTAAAAACATTCAGAAACAGAAATAAAAAGTAGGACGCTTTTTAATGATTTCATTTAATCCGCATCATCATTTCTCTTGATTTGACTCTTGTCCGATTTCCCAACTCCACCCAGGGAAAACTTCTGAATGATTTCTTAGACTAACTAGAGAAGTTGATGTTAATGTTCCCCAAAGGCATTTCCATACTGTTTCTCACTGGGTATCTATAAAGCGTATACAAAGGAAGAAATTTCCATCATAAAGTCCATCTTAAGATCCTTCCGTTACAAAAGTTGTATAATTGCTTCTTGGTCAGTGAAAGCTCTGTATAGTCACTCCCAAAAGACTCAGGAAGCTTTACGGCAGAGCTTTGATAATTTTGTGAGCTCAAAATGGTAACAAAGGATATTAGACAAGGGGGAGATATTACGGTCAAAAAGACGTACACCACTTCCAGCACTCCCATATTTTGTATAAAAGCTCCCCAAAGCTCCAATTCGGAAGCTTTCAACCTATCAATTTTATTTTCTATACTAAAAGTTTCTAAAACTTTTTAAGAAAGCTTTTTTAAACTGTTTAATAAAGCTTTCTAAAGCTGTTTATGAAAGCTTTCTAAAGCTGTTTGAGAAAGCTTTCTAAAGCTGATTAAGGAAGCTTTCTAAGACTTTATAAGAAAGCTTTCTAATGCTTTATAAGAGAACTTCTAGAACATTTTAGGGAAGCTTTCTAAAGCTGTTTATGAAAGCTTTCTTAAGCTATTTAAGAAAGCTTTCTATATCTTTTTATGAAAGCCTTCTAAAACTAAAAAAAGGCTTCCTAAAGCTGTTTAAGAAATCTGCAAAAGCTCTTTATAAGTTTCAAAAGCTTAGCAAGAACTTCGAAAGCTCTAAAATATTCGAAAGCTTTACAATTTCTGCAGAGCTTTAGAAAACTTTGAACTATTGAACTTTTTTAAAAGTTCGGAAATTTATTTAAATCTCCCTGAAAGTTTTTAAAAACTTAAAAAAATCTTATTCAGTGGAAGAACTTTTCAAAGCTCTTGATATTTTTTGGATGCTTTCATTCCACTTCCACAAGTTCTCGTGCACTTCCATTGAAATGTACACCACTTCTGATCATAATATCTCCCCCTTGATATTTGAAAATTTCTAATTGTTTCTTTGTTCATAAATGGTTTAAACATTTAGTCCAACAGCTAAGATTTATTCTAGATTATGTTCAAAAATCAAATCTTTGAAACTTCAGAGTTGAATATCTTTAAAGAAGAAATAGATAATTTATTGAACTATAATACATACTTTTCCACCCACTAAAATAAACGGAATTGAACATCCAGGGACTTTCATGCTCGAGAGCCAAAATAAAGGGATGAAGAGGAGGTCAAAAATTGCAATTCAATTGAGTGCAATCCGCATAAAATTTCACCCATTATCCCCCATGGGCATTAAAAGCTCGCCGCACTCAATTTTCCCCTGCGGAAAAAATTGTAAATGCCAAAGGACGATGGATATTGCAAAAAAAATTGGTTTCAACGCCAAAACATGCAATCAATTGCCAATAAATAATTTTTATAATATGCTGCCTTATTTATGACTTGGGCGAAAACACCCATATCTCTATCCCGGGGAGCACATTACAGCCAATACTGGGGTAACATGGATCGATGGGTGAGAGGGTTAAATGACTCTCTGGGGGTTGGCATAGGTCATTTGCAATGGAGTCAATTGGGTAGATAAATTGCCACATTAGAGGGTTATTATACGCATTGATATCGCTTTGGTAATTCAATAAAATACCCTGACACTATTAATTCTTCTTGTATTGCCCCAAATGTCTGAAAAGTGTACTAAAAGGAAAAATTATAGCGGATTTTCAACAGCAGAAAAATCCCTCGGTAATTAACAGGGCGAAGGAATGGTGTAAGAAATCCCCGTTGAGACTTGAAAGAATTGTTTATTCACTAATTTATGCTTTTAATGCACTGCTTGTTGCCTATTTATTTCCATCCTTTAATTGGGTGACTCAACTCAAAAATTTTAATGATAAAAGTTCCAACAGATTTGGTAATTTTAATTGTGAAAATGCTAATAAATTTTCTGGAAATTCTTATAAATATTTTTAAGGAGTAAATTAAATAATTTACAAGAATTCCCCGATATGAATCACCCTGCATATAAATAACAAATAACCTCTTGCAGACTCTTAAATGGTTCCCAGCACACCAACATACACAATCTGCAATTAAGACGCTATGTAGCTCAATGCAAGGCTGGGGTGTGCTTGGAAATACATAAAAGAGTTTCTAACTGAACAATAACAGTATCGGTGAGAGGGAAAGAGACATTTGAGAAATCACAAGAATAGAAGTTCGGAAGCGTTTATGGAAGTGGAAACGATAAGCGAACAAACTTAGTGAACGAATATTCGAAGCAAGGAAGAATAAACGCAGGGAACGAAGAATCGAAGCAGCGATTAACAAACTAAGATAACGAATAGAAGAAACAGACGAGCAAGCTAAGACAACGAATAGAAGCAGCAGACGAGCAAGCTAAGACAACGAATCATCGGCGCAACAACGACAAACAAACTAAAACAACAGATGAAAGCAAGAACGATCAAAATAAGACAACGAATAATAGAAGCAACAACGATCAAACTAAGACAACGAAGAATCGAAGCAACGACTAACAAACTAAAACAACGAATAGAAGCAGCAGACGAGCAAGCTAAGACAACGAATAGAAGCAGCAGACGAGCAAGCTAAGACAACAGATGAAAGCAGGAACGATCAAACTGAGATAACGGAAAATCAAAGCAACAACGATCAAACTAAGGCAACGAATCATCGGCGCAACAACGACGAACAAACTAAAACAACAGATGAAAGCAAGAACGATCAAACTAAGACAACGAATAATAGAAGCAACAACGATCAAACTAAGACAGCATATGAAAGCAACAACGAGCAAAGTAAGACAACGAATCATCGGCGCAACAACGACGAACAAACTAAAACAACAGATGAAAGCAAAAACGATCAAACTAAGACAACGAATAATCGAAGCAACAACGATCAAATTAAGACAACAGATGAAAGCAGGAACGATCAAACTAAGACAACGAATAATAGAAACAACAACGATCAAACTAAGACAACAGATGAAAGCAGGAACGATCAAACTAAGACAACAGATGAAAGCAGGAACGATCAAACTAAGACAACGAATAATAGAAGCAACAACGATCAAACTAAGACAACGAATCATCGACGCAACAACGACGAGCAAACTAAGACAACGAATAAAAGCAACAACGAGCAAACTAAGAAGGTAACGAATAATCGAAGCAAAGACGAACAAACTAAGACAACGAATAGAAGCAACGTGGAACAAACTATGACAACGAATAATCGAAGCAACGACGAATCTTTACTCCATCACTAATTCAAGAGGCGGCTTAACACTTTAACCTCCCACAGAATGAAATAAATGTGTCTTGATATATCTCTTAGCGGGTGTTTTTGCTCTGAATTGCGTGCTGCACTTAATATACCCTCTAATATATATTTTTCGCAATCGTGATTTTCCACCCTCACATTATAGATATATATTGGTAATCGGGGCCGCCCCTCGAAGACCATTATGCATGCCCCGTGGATTGTTTGGCGCAATCAACTTAATATATGCTCCTTCTTTCAGTAAAATTCCTCCGAGGGTGAATTTCCAACGATTGCTTTCCCGACCGCAAATGTGGAGAATTTCTTGTGTTTCGTGTTGGGGGTGTGAGTTTTATATGTTGTGTTGGCCTTATATTTCTCTCTCGGGAAGTAATACTTCTTTTGTGGATTTTCCCAATTCTTTGCAATTTGTATTCAACTTATTGCTCGAATCATCAATCACGAATTCACATACTGAAGCACATTTTCGCCATTGCAAAAACTCTTAAACAGACAGCATCAAAAAGCGATCCTCAGGCGAAATTCTTCCTTGACTTCTATACGGCTTTTTGTGTCTTGGTTAAAAAGCTATGAAACTCCTTCCACGAAGAATCTATTAGGCAATTTAGTATGATTTATTCTGGTCGTTTAGGATTTTTAAATTTTCATATATTGGGGAATTATCGAGGAATTATGTATTTAAGAACTTATTGAGTTGTGTCGGATTCCATCGATTTATAACCAAATGATAACTTAATAATCATTCATATATAATTAGCAATATCCCCCAATTGGCAATATTCGAAATATTTGTACGATAGATTGCGTTGATAGCTTATCAAATCGTTTTTCATTTAAAAATCAGCAATTGGGTTAATTAGTGCTAAAATATGACACTTCAGTTAATGGAAAATCAAAATTAGAACCATATGAAAATTTTATGTTATTCAAATAATTTGGCGGGAACATTGTATATTGATTCAATTATAAGATTTAATTGGACGAATATGAATGCTTTTGGTGAACATAATTCATTCATTATAAAGTGTAATATAATGTATTTGATCTATTTTTGAGTTTCGATTTCTATGAAGTCAACTATAATATTAAATAATTCAGCTTTTATAGGTATTGCAGTTTAATAATTTCCCTATAACGTGATAGTTTGACAGAGAACATTTCTGTGAGTTTGAGAGTTGTTTAATTCAAAATTATGTTCATGAACAACTATATAGTTATTATTGATTGCTGTTATGAAATCCAAACAGGAATAATTTATCCTGACAAGGGGCAAAGTTTACATCAACTCGAGTTATGATTCGCTTTTCAGAACATTCGGTAGAATCTCAAAATACTTTTCAGTCCAGATGCTTTTCATTTTCACGTTGAATGGCAGAGAATTTTTCACTTGTGCCTTCATTAGTGAGACTATCCATGAGAAAGACGTGGAATAAAAAATAATTGAAGTGTTTATTATGCACTTTTCTGTTGAAAATGTATTCTTTCATTTTCGTATGGGTGATGCAGTGTGTAAAATGGATGAGTGGAACGTGAGGCAATTTCATTCATTCAAATTTCTCCTTTCTTCAATTTTCCACCACGAACACCCTCCATCCCTTGAGGCGCATGATATGCTAAGCAGAACAATTCACGATGTTTGGTGTAATGAACAGATTTTTCAACTTGTGTGCCGTTAAAGTACCACCAGAGCTCTCCTCAAGCATGTCAATGTGCTTGTGGGTGGTACTTTCCACCCCCCATCCCCTTTAAGAAAGTTGTCAGGGTGTTGGGTAAACTTTGCAAGCTGCAGGTGACACGGTCTGAAATGCACCATTCAGTTCTTCAAGAGTTACAGCATGGGATTTATTTGCCTTATTCTCCCTCAGCCTCGGAATCTCGTGAATACCTTGACGTCCGAGGTAAATGCAAACTTGCAAATAAAAACGCTTTACTGAGTTAGAAATTCGAAGAAAAACAGATATGTTTGAAACTGCCCCACGAATGGGATAATTTCTGTATTAAAATTTATACTAAATTTTCAGAATCGCTAAATTTCACAATGTTTTCACTTTATTTTATTTTCCGTTTTGTCAAGGGGGAGATATTATGGTCAGAAAGACGTACACTACTTCTAGCCTACATTTTCTTGAAAAGATCCCCAAAACTCCAATTGGATAGCTTTAAAGAGCTTTCATCCTATCAATTTTATTTTCTATACAATCTTAAAGCTTTTTACGAAAGCTAAAGTTTTCTAAGTTAGCTTTCTAAGAAAGGTTTCGAGAGCTTTCCAAGAAAGCTTAAAAAGAGTAAGCTTTCTAAGATAGGCTTTTAGAGCTTTATAAGAAAGCTTTTTTAAAAGGATTTCTTTGAATACATTGTAAGGAAAGCAGGAGCTTTCTAAAAACTTCCTAAGAAAGCTTTTCAAAAAGCTGTAGCTACCTAAAGCTTTATCAGAAAAGTTCCTAGAGCTTTCTAAGAAATTTTTTTTAAGATTTCTAAGAAAACTTTGTAAGAAAGTCTTTCAAAGAAAGCTAAATCCTCTATGTAAGCTTTCTAAGATAGGTTTCTAGAGCTTTATAAGAAAGCTTTTTCACAAAACGTTTCTAAGAAAGCTTTTCAAAGAAATCTAGAGCTTTCTAATGTTTCCAAAGCTTTCTATTAAAGGTTTCTAGAGCTTTCTTTTAAAACTTTCTAAAAAAGCTCAAAATTTACTTGAGATACCTTAGCACTTCCAATCCACTTCTCAAAGCTCACACGCACTTCCCATTCAAATGTACACCACTTTTGACAATAATATCTCCCCCTTGTGTGTTTTTTTTCTTTTTATGTGTAGGTAATTAAATTCAATGAATACAAAACTCATTGTTAAGTGAAATTAAAATAATAAAAAAACAATGACTTTCCTGTGCAATAAAACAATCCTTTTCAGCTTAAAGCTCCCGTTGATGATGCTGAATGAATCCCAGCTCTAATATTTTCCTATAAACATTGCAGAATCACGCTCGACGTGTTGACGGTGAATAGACAGGGTGACATGAAGTGGTTTCAACTTGTGGTTTTCCTTTCTAACTTGGATGTGGTGTTTCTGGTTTGAATGTCTTTCAGATGCATTTTCCTCGTCAACATCAAGTGGCAAATTCAAGTGGAGAACATACAAGATACATTTGAGAATGTGCACAAATATTTGCCAGGTAGCAGGGAAAGAAATTAATTAGAATTTCCCTCCAGAGTGGATGGTGTTCAAAAATCAAATTTGAATACCGGGATGCGGAGTTAGAGAATAAGCTTGCGCCAGACAACAATATATAGCAATAAATTTAGATGTGTCTGCATGACAGAGAATTAGTCAAGGAAGGATTAATTTCCCTGGAGTCCTCTATCCTCCTTTGTGGTCACTTTTAAGCTCAGAACCCTCTCATTCCCAAAGTGGCCCAAAAGAGTCTCACCAAAGTGCTGTGTAGCATTTAATTTCCAAGCATAATTCTATGCGAGGGATTTCGTATATAACTGAATAATTAAATCGAGCAAATACCACAATAAGTTTCTGGACATTTTCCAGGTAAGGAGAGAGAGAGAAACCAGTGAAGAGATAAGGTATGGGTAAATTGCTTCAAGGGGTATAAATTTTCTCAAGAGCGCATGCAAGAGGGGTTTGCGGAAGGCATTTGCGCCCCCTTTTTCGGGGGAGAGATGGGAGCCCTCAAGACAATGGAGACAAATCACAAGATGGGTTCAATCTCGTTAAGTTATTTAATGCACAGTGATACTTGATGAAGGGTCTTCAGAATTGATGGTACACCAACAGTATAAATACTCTTTTGTAAGGGCTAAAGACTAAATTATTAATTTGTGGTGAGGAGACTTCCGGGAGGAAGGAGATTTTCTTCAACTTTTCCCAGAAAGTTCTTGGAAATTTAATTTTCTGCAGAATATTAACAGATTTACCTTTTAAATCTCGAGATGGTAATGCAAAGTGAAGTGGCAATTATAAGTTTTTTGTCAGAATTTACATTTTTCAACAAGTTCTTAACCCTCTGAGGACCATAAGGTTTCTCAGCGATTGCTCAGACGAATAAATGCTTATTATTTAAGGAAAATATAGTTAGAGAAATTAAAATAATAGATTTTTTTTTTTAAATTGCATAGAGCAAGAAAAAATTTGAATAAACTACAATCCATCGTTCTCAAAAGGGTTCACGAAGAAATACTTGAAATTTCTAATTGAGTTCTTCTCTCACAAGAGAGCTTACGTACAAAGCCAGCGTGAGAAGGTTATTTAGAACGCAGAGAGACACTCCTAAATATCCTTTAGCATTACACCCTCTTCATAATGTGAATGTCTCAGTGGAAATTTAATGCATTTCTGCACATAATTCAATATTATGCATGCTCTGGAATATCACAAATCTCGAGGGTTGAAATTTCGTCACCCTCAAAGGCCCTCAAAGGCATTTTGAGCACTGCGTCATAGTGAAATTGCTTTCCTTCCAGCTTTCATAAATCACCTAAAATCTCTCTGTATGACTTTCATACAAGGATTCCCTAAGAAATAATTGTACAGTTGAAATGAGCGTTGAAGACGTTCACTGCAATCGATTGCACGCAACTCCAAAGATGATGAAGGGAAAAACCACCCTCGTCGTCGTGTTAAAATCCCATGGCGCGGGGGGAGACGAAAAAGTGGGTGGCAGAGAGATAAATGCGAATTAAATGTGCCACCCCATATGGAAATTTATGAAGCGTGTTGCAACCAGTGAATTATGTGCGCCCTCCTGTCTTGGGATTTATGATTTTAATTGCGCCTCCATAGGATGTCCGGTACACAAATTTGCACTCCATTTGCTTGATACTCTCGCCTCGGTGCCTCTCTGGACAATTTCCTCCTCACCATCTCTGCCCAGCTCCTCATTTCGCCATGTTGTACAACTTGTGGACCACTGTTGGGATACACTTTAATTAAAGTCACAGCGTGTGGAGTCCGAGACTCACTCCCCCAAAGTGGCTCAATCATTCTCTGGGTCAAGACATGTGATCCTGAGAGGAAGTTAGTCTCCTTGGGAGTCAAACCGAGTGGAAGGATGGAAATTGTGGCTACTTGAATGATTTAATAGCTCTTCCATGAAATTATGTATAATATGTAAATCTGCATTCCACCTTTAATGCATCACTGGAGGTCTCTGGATTTCTTCAGATATAACTTCTCAAGTGATATAAATGTGATTGTTATACATTCACACAATCATTCATGCGGAGAACGTTGCTACATAGCATTTTGAAGTTGTAGGAAACGCCGCGAGGTATGCAAAATTGAGATAGAGAAAGGGGCGATCAACTAACATAAGTAAAGGAATAATAATAAAATTATTTTAGTCAATTTAATAACTAAAAAAATATACCAATTTTAGCGCTTCTAAATTATATATGAAAGCTTCTCAAAAGCTTCTCAAGCTTTTAATAGCTTTCCTTTCGATTTTTAAGATAATATGTGCAGAAGCTTTTACAATGTCTTTAAAGGCTTGATCTGATCTTAATAAGGCTCTTCTGCTATAAAGCCCAAAAATGTCAAAAAGCTTTCCTGCAAGGAGGGATATTATGGTCAAAAAGAGGTACACCACTCCCAGCACTTCCCACATACATATTGTTGAAAGGATCCCCAAAGTTCCAATTCGAAAGCTTTGAAGAACTTTCATCCCGTCTATTTTATTTTACTATACATATACAAAGTCTTCTAAAGCTTTTTTAGGAAGCTATCTAGATTTCTAAAGCTTTCTAGAGCTTTCTAATTAACCCATCTATTAAAGATTTCTAAGTAAGTTTTTAAAGCAAACTTTCTAAAGAAAGGTTTCCAAAGATTTTAAAGAAAGGTCTCTAAAGCTTTCTAAGAGAGCTTTCTAAAGCTCTCTGAGAAAGCTTTCTAAGTAACTTTTCTATGAAAGTTTTCTAAGTATAAGTTTACTAAGAAAGTTTTCTGAGAAAACTGTCTAAAAAACCTTTCTGTGAAAGTTTTCTAAGAAAGCTTTTTTAGAAAGCTGACTAAAAAAGCTTTCTAAGAAAACTGTCTAAAAAAGCTTTCTGTGCTTGTTTCTGTGAAAGTTTTCTAAGAGAACTTTCTTAGAAAGCTGACTAAAAAAGCTTTCTGAGAAAGCTGACTGTAAAAGCTTTCTATGTAATCTTTCTAAGTATAAGTTTACCCGGAAAGTTTTCTGAGAAAACTGTATAATAAAGCTTTCTGTGAAAGTTTTCTAAGAAAGCTTTTTTAGAAAGCTGCCTAAAAAAGCTTTTTTGGAAAGCTGACTAAAAAAACTTTCACAGAAAGCTGTCTAAAAAACCTTTCTGTGAAAGTTTTCTAAGAAAGCTTTTTTAGAAAGCTGACTAAAAAAGCTTTTTTTAGAAAGCTGACTAAAAAAGCTTTCTAAGATAGCTGACTAAAAAGCTTTCTGAGAAAGCTTTCTAAAGAGGCTTCTAAAGCTTACTATGATAGATTCAAGGAAATCTGCAAAAGCTCTCTAGAATTTTCAAAAGTCCTAAAAAATACGAAAGCTTTACAAATAATCAAGATCTTTTTTTCTTAAATATCCGTAAATTTCTGTACAGCTTTACATCAATTTTACAAAGCTTACAGCTAATCCAACTTACATTTTTCAAGTTACTCCAGCTCTTTCTTGGAAGCTTTTGAAATTATTTAAGTTATCTTAGCACTTCCACTTCACTTCAATAAGCTCACACGCACTTCCATTCAAATTACATGACTTCTGACCGTAATATCTCCCCCTTGCTTTCCTGTTTTTTTAACTCTACATGTTTGTGTTCTAAAATACTCGTCAATTTCATTAAAAGTTCAATAACGATTTTAGAAAGCTTAAACATTCAGGAATTGTCTTAGGGAAGTTCTCTGAGAAATTCTGCGGAATATTCCATTTTGTCAATGGAATTTCTAAGGACGATTCCTTGAAAATGCTAAAAAACCATAGGAAGATTCCGCGGAGAAATGAGAACCTGACAGAATTCCAGTAATTAAACATTTTGAATTAAGCGATTTTTTAGTCATAATTCTAAATCTCCCCTTCCCAGCCAAAACAGCGTTTATTGGTGGATAAATCATTTGCAACAAAGTGGTGAAATGTCGATGGGGTGTCTCTGTGGCTTCTGTCACAGACACGTTCCCCAAACGCTGAAGAACCACCCACCATCCAATTGGTCACGTTGCAGGGTGCATTTCAACACACCAAGCCGGATAATAATCTATAGTAAATTAATGAATTCTTTGTTTTTTTATTTATATAACACTCTTTAGTTGCATTAAGTGAGTTCTCAGCATATGAGACGAGATTTATTTTCAATTCACTTAATGGTTGGATAAAAAGTGTTTTGTACGTTTTGTATATAACAGCAAGAAATTGGCAAAGGGGGCAAAAATGGTGCGGTTTCTGTGCACCCTCGCTCGATGCGTGACAAAAACACATTCAGCTATAAATCACTTCAACAATCCGTTAAACGTTTCAATTTAATTAATGACGAAATTGGAAGTTAAAAGCATTGTGCTGTGTGAGTGATGTTGGGTGTTTTATTGTCCTCAAATAGCCAAATCATCGTCCAAAAATTTATTCAAAGAGAATTCTGTAAAGTCACTGAGAGGGAAATCGCTTCAGCTAGCGGGAAAATATTCTAGCAGAAAGATTTAAATTAAACGATCTTAACCCCCATTTTCTCCCGCCATTTTTTTTTTTAAAATGGGGTTATGTTTTCTTACATTAATTGGCGCGGAGTTTACAAATTTCCACCCTTGAATGCAAAACATTTGCGAATGGCGCAAAAATATCCCATCCACGAGGGTGAATGTACGTGTGACGGCAAGCATGATGAGGTGAAATGAATTTTCATGCTGTGAGTATAAACCTATGTTTTTCATGCTTTAATTAAAATGATTGATGGCTTAATTAATCAACCGGTGGTGGCTTTTCTTATCTCATATATACTTTCTCCTGAGGTTGGCAACATTTTGCATTTTCTGGAGGGAGAGGAAAAAGGGCACTTCCCCTTCGGCTAACTTTTCCACCCTGCTTGGCATCAGAAACTCTACACATTCTTCAAAGTTTATGCCGACCCAAAAGTTTTCACTAATTTATATTCAGTCACAATATTTTCATCAAGAGAATGTCCTCGGTTTTTTCTGGGCGGAGAGTTTACACAATTTATTGCTCTTCATCAACTATATAACGCAGCCCTCTCTGTAGCCGAACAGAATGTGCAATTCACGGGAGATTTTCTTATCCACCAGATCATTTGTTACTCTCTCGTGGTCCAATCTTCGGGCTGCCTGCATCAGCTTGATACCTGGCCGGTGCACCAGGAAGGCGTCGCTGAGGATGTGGAATTCGTAGTCCTTGACACAGAGCTGGTAGCCCTGAGTCATTTTGTCCCTCTTGCCTTCCCAGTTCAGACGCTCCTCGTAGTAGGGCTCCCGATTAGTTCCGATGAAGATGGGCTCCCACTTCTGGAAGCTCCCCTCGCGCTTACCCACGGCGAACACCTCCATCCTGGCACCTTGAGGTGTTGTCTCCCAGCGCTCTCGTTCAGGGACTGCATGGCAGTTTGGGCAGATCTTCTTGTGGAAGAGAATGGCATCTTCTGTTTTTAGCATCTCCAGCAATTCTGTCTTATTGTCTGGCACACGTGCAGTCTCTTTCACCTCAAACACCGGCAGGGGAAAAACCCTGTAACAGGCAGTTCACGTTATATGACTAATAAATGGGTTCTCGGAACTTTCAAGAAGACTCTTCTCCATGGAAATTAATTAAAGCATTATTCCACTAAGGATGTCTTATGCAATTTGCAGGTATAGGGTGACTCCTAAATGAACCTTGATTTAATAAAAGACCTTGAAATGCGATTTTTTGGCTAAAGATTTCTATTGAATTTACACGAAAATAATCAAGGGGGAGATATTAGGGTTAAGGAGGCGTACACCACTTCCAGCACTTTTACATTTTGTATGAAAGTTCCCTGATAATTCCGGCACTTCGGAAGTGTTGGAGAGTTTTGAAAGAAAGCTCAAGAGAGTTTTCAAAGAAGCTCAAAATTGCTTTGAAAGAAAGCTTGAAAGAATTTTGAATAAAAGCTCAAAATAGCTTTGAAAAAAAGCTTGAAAGAGTTTTAAAAAGAAGCTTTAAAAAAAGCTTTGAAAGAAAGCTTGAAAGAATTTTGAATAAAAGCTCAAAATAGCTTTGAAAGAAAGCTTGAAAGAGTTTTGAAAAGAAGCTTTTAAAAAAAAGCTTTGAAAAGAAGCTTTCAAAAAGCTTTGAAAGAAAGCTTGAAAGAGCTTTGAAAAAAATCTTTAAAAATGCTTTGAAAGAAAGCTTAGAAGTGTTTTAGAGGAAAGCTTTGAAGAGCTTTAATGGATGCATTAAGAAGCTTTGAAAAGATGCTCAAATGAACTTTAAAAAGAATCACAGCTTAAATAAGCTCAAATGAGCTTTGAAAAAAGAGCTTAAAAGTGCTTTGAATGGAAGCTTGAGAGAGCTTTGAAAAGAAGCCAAAAAAGTTTCAAAAACAAAACTCAGACAGCTGTCAGGGAAAGTTTAAAAGTGTTTTGGAGGAAAGCTTTGAAGAACTTTTATAGAAGAATTAAAGAGCTTTAAATGGAAGCTTTAAAGAGTTCTGGAGGAAAACTTTAAGGAAATCCAAGAGCTTTCGTCTCAAAATTCTGGAATTTTCTTTAAATCTCCTTTTCTTTCTTTAAAGTTCAAGAAGATCTAATTGAAAAGCTTATGTTGATTTAAAAGCTTTCAAAATTTTCGGAAAGCTCATAAAATGTTCTGAAAGTCTATTGATTGCTTAAAAAATAATTCGTCCATACATTTTAGATCTTCCACTTCCAAAGACGCTCGCGAACTTCCATTTAAGAGTACACCACTTCTGACTATAATATCTGCCCCTTGTAAGCTTTAGTTTAGAACTCTTAAACTTGTGGAGCTTTCAAGAAAACTCCAGAACTTTAACGTGAAAGCTCTTTAAAGCTTTTCTCAAAGTTCCTTTAAACCTTTCCCCCAAAACACTTAGGCCTTTTTTCAAAGCTTTTAAACTTTCTTTTAAGGCTCTTTTTAGCTTCTTTTGAAAGCACTTTGAAGATTTATTTTAAAGCTATTTTTAGCTTCTCTTCAAAGCACTTTTAAGTTTCCCTAAAAACTTCTTTGTAGCTTTATTTTCAAAGCTCTTTTTAGCCTCTTTTTCAAGCTCTATTGAGCTACATTTCAAGCTCTTTTAAGCTTTATTTCAAAGCTCTCCAACACTTCCAAAAGTACTGGAATTATTCCGAAGTTCGCGAGTGGCTTTGGAAACGGAAGTTTTAATTATATTGACGAATTATGTTTTCTTAAGCAATCAATGAGCTTTCTGAATATTTTACGAGCTAAAATTTAGACGTGAAAGCTCTCTAAATTTAAAGCTTCCCTCCAAAACTCTTTGAAACATCCTTTCAAAGCTCTTTTTAGCTTGTTTTCAAAGCTCTTTTGGGCTTTCCTTTAAAGTTCTTTTTATCTTATTTTCAAAGCTCTTTTAAGCTTCCCTTAAAAGTCCCTTGAAGTTTCCTTTCAAAGCTCTCCAAAACTTCTGAAGTGCCGGAATTATTAGGCAATTTCGTATTAAATGTAAAAGTGCTGGAAGTGGTGTACGCCTCTTTAAACTTAATATCTCCTCCTTGTGTATACCAAATGTACCAACCTAATAAGTTTAAATTCTTCCTCTCTTTGCAGATAAACGCATGTAAATTGGAGCGAAGTCACTTAACATAGTGTTTAGAAAAAAATGGAAACCTTGCACGTATTTTGCGTGAAGTGAGATGATAAGAAATCATAGAGAATAATCACAAGATGAAATTTGATCTAAGGCCATCATAAAGACGTAATCCAATTATTTTATGTGAAGAGACCTATTAATGAGTCTCTGGGGAATTTGAGGAGAAAATATGGGGAGACGATGCACGAGATTATAACATGAATATGAGTAGAAGAAAAAAAATAAATCATTTTTTATGTATTTAGAAACAAAAGGAAAAAAACAATGGTGAAAACTCAAACGAAATAATTCTTCCTGATCCAAATGTTTAAATCTAACTTTGAAAAACAAAAGACATTTTTCTGTAAAATTCCAAAATCCATTTTACGGGGACCGATAAAAGTTAAACCTAGTCATTTATCTTTTAAACCTGTGTACATACAAGCATTATGAAGTATTTATTGTAGAATGATGAGGAAATACATTTAAACTTACCCCTCACTGTAGAATTTTCTTCTTCCGATCGAAGATGAATTTCTTGAAGTTCAACTCAACGGTAATTGGACAGGATTTGCTCTTAAGATTCTCGATGGTGCTGGTGGGAAGGTTCTCCCTGAATCTGATCTTCACCTTCGACGTCTGACCGAAAGTGCTGTCGATTTTTCCTCTCTCGCCCGTTGACAATGCAACTTCCATTCCCAGGAACACTTCTCGACTTCCTGGCTTTAGAAGATTCGCAGCAATCACCTCGAATTCATTGATAACTCTCTGAATTGTTCCTTTCTTTGACTTCTCCTTGAAGATCTTTAGTCTAGGCAGGAAATTCGATGCGAAATCTTTGTCCTCCGTGGCTTCCAAGAGATTCCCGTAGAAAGCCAGCCGACAGGAAGTTGTAGCGACATCGAGATCCAGTTTAGAGGCGATCACCAGGATGTCAGGAATCACAGAGATAGGTCTCTCAAATTGCAACAGCACAAAAACATTCTCCGTGTCTTCCGGAGCTTCATCCAAAAACTTGTATTCCTCCTCGAAGGAGAATCGCTGAGATTGTCCGGAAAAGAGAAGAACACTCGCCAAAATTGTCTCATGACCGGCTGTTATGTGGAATTTGGTGTTTGATGTGATCCCAGAACGGTAGAAGGGAATCTTCGAGAGTCTAATTATGCCACAGCGGCACTGGATAACACTTCCCGGACGACAGATGAATCCCCTCTCGAGGGCTTTAGCGTCAAACTGAGTTATGCTGATGCCAATGCGATCCCCTTGCTTTGCTTCCAGGCGCGCCTCCCTGAACATCTGGATGGATTTCACTTTCCGGGAGAGTTTCAGCTGTGCCACCTCCACTTCATCGCCCACTCGGATGCTTCCCTGAAGTACAGTTCCCGTGCAAATGGTGCCCTGGCCGCGAATGCTGAAGCAGTGATCGACAGCGAAGAGGAATGGCCGCTCTGTTTGACGAGCAGGAATGAAGGAGAAGGACTTGATGGCCTCCAGGAGGAGTGGAAGATTCTCTCCAGTGGTCGCTGAAACAGGAACTACTGGAGCATCTTTGATTTGAATACCCTCGAGAGTAATTCTCATCCTCTTTGTCATCTTCTCCAGGGTTTGGGCTCTTTTGCTCTCCTCCAGGAGGTCAATCTTATTGAGCACCACCAGGATTTTCTTGCATGTCAGCTGTCCGATCACTATGCATTCAGCAGTCTGGGTTTGGATACCTTTCACAGCGTCCACAACCAGAATCATGAAGTCTATTATCTGAGCGCCACTGATGATTGTCCGGATGAGGCTTGCATGGCCAGGGCAGTCTACGAAGGTGTATTGGAACTTCTCCGGATTTCCCGGACAGTCCAGGTGACTTGGTATGTCGATCTGCAGAGCACTGAATCCCAGATCCAGCGTGATTCCTGGAAAAACATTGTTTGAGAGATGTGTTCCGGGGGTTCCGGGAGATAAGGGCAGTTCTCACCTCTTTCTTGGGACTGTGGGCTCTTGTCAAAGGCACCTGTGCTGGCCGTGGCGCTCAAGGCTTTAGCCAGAGTCGTCTTGCCTGAATCCACATGTCCCAGAATCCCTATATTGAGATTTATAGGCATTTTTTCACAAGGAAAAGCAGGAAAAATGAAATCACTGTTTTTGTTTATAATTTGTGTTTACTGTGCTCTCCGCTTAAGCGCTGGTGTAGAGGCGGGAAAATATTTGGATAAGCGCGCTTTTTGGATAAAAATGATCTAGGATGGGAGAGAAAGATTTTGCGGAGCGCTTGATGAAAATCGTAATTTCTTAAATAAAGAAAAACTTGAAATTTGTATTTTTTTTGTAATTTTTATATTAACTAATAGCGTTTCATCGAAAGGGTTTAAATTTACCCCCAGATTAATTAACTAAAAACAAACACAAAAAACATTGCTATTAGCACTATAGGTATTAGTCGCGACTAAAATAATTTTATTGGTAAAAGAAACTTTGTCATTCTACTTTATTATCTTATTAATTTTTCTCACGTTAAATAGTGCAATTATGAGTTTCCAGACGATTGAGACATTCCAGGTAAATCATAAAATTGCTTCGAAGAATATCCCGCTTTCATCAAAAGCTTTATAGTCACGACTGACTGGCGACCGTCAACAAATTTTCAATGCCAATGAAAATTGCATCGCGAGTAATTTTCAGACACAAAAAATCTCCTAATTTTTGTCAAACAATGACAAATTTCCGTGAGCACGGAAACACGTTCATTTCTTTATAAGCATTTTAATAAACATTTTCATTACATTTTCACATTAATGAATAAATTATTGCAAAACAGAATATCACTATAAAGTAAAGTGATTCGGTGGGAAAATCCTTCTCACTCATCCTTCTCCATTCCTTCGTTCGTGATGCCATTCTTCATGCTTGACTTTCTGGGGCTGCTCTCCAGGTTCTCTAGGGATTTTCCTGATTGTGTGGCCCAGGGTTGGAGTTCTCCGGATGAGAAGAACCAGTAAATAACGCATCCCACGAGATAGATTCCAGAGGTGATGTAGAAGACTATTTGCCACTGAGCCTTTGATCTGTCTTTCGTGATGACGCCCGTCAGGAGAGGACTAACAATACCAGGAATTGTGCCGAACATGTTGGAGAATCCCAGAATCACTGAGGCGTGATTAGGAGCCAAATCCAGGGGATTAACTCTACATTAAAATTACAGAAAGTCGTTAAAGATATTTCAAATGTTTCTTTTTGCAGTGTAGAGGTACTTACATGAATCCTGACCATGCAAAGGCTCCCAAGCCTACAGCAATTGTTATACTGGTCACAATTCCTCCAGGACTTACGAGAAAGGCTGCTAGCAACATGAAGACTGTTTGGCCAAGAAAAGCGCCACAGTTGAAGTACTTCCTTACTTGGGATGTGGTCAGATACCCTTTAACTTGACTCCAGTCCGCGAGGTAGCCGGAAATGCCCAGGAGAGTTCCCATCACGAGATAAGGAATCGCTGAGATGAAGCCTGTTTTGCCCAATTCGAAGAACAGAGTGTCTGAAGAAGAAAACAAATTGAAATTAATGCCCAAAACGAGTTATTGCAATTTTAGGGCGGCTTCAATAATGATCCAGGAAGTGATCTTGAGAATATGACCTTCCGCAAAAAATAGGTCTCCAAAAATAAATGCGACAGAGAGTAATTAAGTGTTGTTTGCATTTCTTTAATAAAGTGCCGAAAACACCAGCTTGTGCCGGATTGGATGCCAGACATTCGTATGAGGTAAATATTTGAAGAAAAAATTGGCGGTTAATTGTCATGCAAATCAGTGAGAATCTTGTTAACATGCAACAAATACCTGTTTTGGCACAATAAGATTAATGGGAGGTTCTTCGAAAAAAAAACCTTTGAAAGATTTATATTCCTCACGTGAATTGAATAAGTGCGATATTTAGGAGTTCCCAGTTGATCTTGACGCAAATTAAAGGTCGTTAAATTCTTTTTGCGCAGCAATGACGTCCTTACCTTTTAAGAATGTTGGAAGCTGCGTCAGGAGTGTGAAGAATCCCCAGTTCTCTGCGAAATTAGATGCCACAATCGCCCAGACGGCTGGCGAAGTGAAGATAGCCTTCCAGGGATGCTTGATTTTATTCTTCTCATTGGGATCTCCAATACTCCTAGCAATGTACTCGCGTTCCTCGTCTTTTATGAAAGGATCAACCTCTGGTCCGGCTCTCACGATGAGGAACCAAGCCACCAGCCAGACACATCCTATGCCCCCAAAGACGTAGAAGACACTCTCCCAGCCGAAAGCAACCGCCAGGACGCCGGATAGAGGCATAGCGACAACTGTTCCGGCGTAATTTCCCGCGTAAGCGATCGTCGCCATGCGGGAGCGCTCATAAACGGGAGCCCATCTGGCCCAAACGGCGTGGATGCAGGGAAAGGTGACTCCCTCAAAGACACCCTCGACTATCCTCAATGCCAAGAGCATGTACACACTGTGATTTGCTGCCAAGGGAGTCAAGAGAGTCAGGATGGCCGTCATCCCGATTCCAGCCCCAAATACGTAGTGACCACCTATCTTGGAGCCCAGGACTCCGCCCAGGAATTGCGTGCAAATGTAGCCGTAGAAGAAGGAGCTGAGGACGAGCCCTTGCTGCGTGGTGTCCCAATCGAAGTGTTGCTGCTCAACTACTGTGCCATTGTCCAGGGTGACGTTGGTCGTCTCGGTCATTGCCACAATAGCCACGCTGAGATTCACTCTCAGGGCGTAGACATTGAAGAATCCGAAGAATGCCATCATCACCACGATGTAGCGTCTCTTCTTCCAGAACATCCACGTGAGGCCATCATCGAGCCTGTTATCGTTACTGGAAGAACGGTTTGGATAGGTTCGGTAAATCCTCAAATATTTTCAAAAAATAAACGGAAATTCATTTTTGTACTCAATGAATTAATGAAGCATCACGGTGTTTTCTAAAAGCTCTAAGTTCAAGTTGATTAGACTCAATAAATTTTATTTACCATTTTCTAGACAAGTTGACGATTGATTAGGTAATACCACCTAGTGCAAGTTTATCTCTTTAAAATTACGACCCATTATCTATTAACTCATTGAAGACAATCCCAATTCATCGAATCTGATCATAAAATTCCAATGAATCGATATGGATTCCTCTTAATTTCCTGCACGAGCTATTCTGCTCATCTTATCATTTGAAGAAAAGTTCGTTGTGGGCGATTTTATCGGGTTTATTGATTTACAATATCGAGATCGGACAACTTTTATGACACGTGATTTACAAAGGCATGTAATCATTTCATAAATATTCTTTCAATGGCAATTTTGGAGATCTGGAATACCCTTGAGATGTCACACATTAGAATGTCTAGAGGTCACAATTTCAAGTTTGCGAAATGAGAAATATTTTCTCATTTTTCACGCAGGTAAATTTTACCTAATTTGTCAAAAGTGTTAAGTGATCTTCTTTGCTGCTTCCCGAATATGGCACAAGAATAGCAACATTTCTACGTGAAGCAGTTTCAAGAATACGCACTCGAAGGTCAAGATAAAACTAAAACTTCTCAATGGGATTAATTTGTAGAATATTAAGCCATTCAATTGATATTTCAATATAATTGAAACCGACTTGTTGGACTATCTGGCAATTTGTGATAATGCAAATTAACTTTTACCACCAGCAATCGTATAAAAATGTGCCGCCATATGGCATTGCTACATTAAACTATGAAACATGACGACCGTGAATGCTACCGTGGATCACACGAAATCGCGTGCCATTTCTACAAAAGCGCGGGAATTATCAGCGAAGATGATCACCTGTTGTCCAGTTCTGTGGCACTTTTTATCGGTATTTCCCCCGAGATATCGTAGGTCTTGGTCATTTTTAGTCACAAATCTTGTCTAATTTCACTAAATTATTTTGCACTTAATGGTTTTTCTTAAATTATTAGAATGCCATTTGGCATTTCTATAGCCAAACACAAGAAGCGATCATTGGTGGCAAAATTTTCACTTATATTTATAGGCAAAAATTTCAAAAAAGTATTTTTTACTCTTCAAAGGGGTAATATTTGACTCATTTAGTTAATCCGCGATGGAGTGTTCAAATGCGACTGAAGAGTCTGTTGAAGTGAGGAGTCCTCTTATAAAAACGTGCCACGCGATCGCTAAATTGTGAGCATATGGGGATTGTAAATAAAAAGATTAAAGAGGAGAAAAGTTTCATGAAATTTATTAGACACGCGTGGGAAATTCAGAGTAATTCCGAGGAATTTCGAGGAAAAGCTCTAGTATTTTTCTATACTTCCTCTAAAAACATCATATCAAAGATACTTAGTGACTATTTTTTTTAATCTTATTGAATTTTTTATTTTAAACGATTTTTTTTAAATTGATTTGGATACTTCCACTCTGAACGAAATCGGTTGTAAAATGTCTGTAAAAGTTTGTTATTTCGGTTTGTCATATCATAAATACAAATATTTTTGTAAATTTCTACACGAAATAACAAATTTATTTGTAAAAGTTTTTAAAAATTTATTGTGATATAAATTTTTACAAAATATTACAAGATATTAACAAAATAATTGTTATTTCTTCAATAATAAACCTAATTAACAAACAATGTTTGTAGATAGTTTGTGTAATTTTTGTTAATTGTAACAAGATGGCGTCCGGCGTTTCTTTTCATTTCCGTGCAGCTCCTCAAATTTTTACAAACAAGTATGTTGACCCAAGTAGGTTGGCAAAAAAGTTTTTTAAAAATAACAAATTTTGACAAAATTGTTTATTGAAAATATTTTTATAAAACTTTAGGTATTTTTATATGGGAGATGACAAATTTTTACAAACAGTTTAACAAACAACTTTTTTCAGAGCACAATTTTGCCAAACGAAAAGTCAAAATTTCTCAAAAATCTCTTAATTATTGATTTATTTAAAGTTTTGGAATGTTTTTGGAGACAAATTTTTTTTAAAGTGCGGGATCTTTAATTTGTGATTACAAATACAAATTAACTTACCCAGTAACGCTGATAATTTCCTGGAAACTTTCAAGACCTCACAAGTGGTGGGAAAATCGGTCTTCGGGAAATTTTATGGCACGAGACTAGATAGAGAGGAATGGGTCGCGCTTGTGGGGGTGTTGTAGATATCATTATAATAAATTCATTATATTCTTTATCATCACTTCAAGTTCATTGATAATGTGTCAACTGGAATTTATATGCATTTATTGAGTGAGCATTTTGCAATTTTTATTTGTATACACCACGATGTCAAGAGCTGCGAGACAGATTAGGCACATTCGAGGTTTTCTTAATGATCGCGATCTTCATGTGATCATCATGATATAAAATTTCTTTAACAGTTCTCTGAAGGATCTTCTAGCTATTGACATAATCTTTGGTGTTGCCGAAAGGTCACATTTGATAAATTTCTTTAGCATTTCTTTTGACCTTTGTGGAATTTTTATCAATTTTATCATCGTTTAACTTCATTGAATATTATAATATATCTCCGATAGGTATATTATTTCAGAATTAGCTCTTCAATATCACTATATCGCTTGATTAGCATATTTGCGTTGGAGACACACTTCTTTGCCTTCCACTCAAGTCTAAAAGTAAAGGAGCTTGTTTATTAATTACTTTATTTAATGATTACTTTTTAACGTTTTGAAGAACATTTTAGATTTTTAGAGAAATAAATTGCATATCCAGCAACGAAAATATTGAATGTACCCTTTTCTCTACCTTCAGGCGAATATTTCCAATTTGCAGCAAAAGCGAGTTTTACCAAACAATTATAATTCCGTTATAAGATCACAAAAGACGCAAAAGACCATCAAAAGTGAGAGTACCTAATCTTCTGGCCATCAGTCGAGAGTTTATCCTGCCAGTGTAAATCATTTCATTTACTTCGCCAAGATGTCCATCTTCCGATTCAATAAATGCTGTTGCATCTTTGAATTAACCACCGGAGGCATTATTTTGGGATGGATCAACATCGTGATGTCCATCGTGATTTTTGTGCTCTCGTGCGTGATTCTGTCCGATGTGGACAACGCAAGCCTGGAAATTCCACTCGCTCCAGCTGGTGAGATGAAAAACCTCCCAATAATCTTCCACCTTCTTAAAAGTGAATTTCCATCCCCAGGATTGAAGTGCTTATTTGGAATCATCCTTTTCATTGTGTCGATGCTCATCATATCCGATGCTCTGCTCATCATGGGGGCAATGCACAAGAGGGCCTCATACATTGTCCCATGGCTCTTCAATGAGTCCATCTTCTTGCTCATGAGCTTCATCATGATCTTCCTGTGTCCGGATTTCTCCGCCATCATGGCCGCTATTGCGTATTTCATTTTCCGGCTCTATCTATGGCTCTGCGTGTATTCTCTGCACGCAACGCTGAAGGAGTGGCCATCGGCTTCCGCGGATGATAATAGCTTCACCTACTCTCGCAAAATGTTCCTGCCAACCAACGGATATGCAGATATTTAAG
>CAKKOB020000428.1:34728-52754 GCA_918844115.2 Phlebotomus perniciosus | reverse complement strand
CTAAACGATTCAGCCTTTAAAAAACCCCATTTTCATTTTATATGGTTTTAACAACACTAGATGTACCAACTTACCCGACAGAGCCTCCCAATGACTTTCTTAGCCACCAGCTGCACATTTGCCGATGCTAAAGCGACTGCTGTGTCTGCCATAATCTCCACTTGAGGTGATCCAAGTCCCGAACTCACTGACTTATGGATAAAATTGTCCAGGACCATGTCAATTAATTCTGGAATCTGTCCAATAGATCCCCAAATCTTGGCCTGAATCGATGGGTACATCTCCTTCTGTTCAATCGTCAAATTGATCAACTTCTCCAGAATCTGTGAGACTTTCTGCTTCTTTGACTCATCTGAAGCCTTGCAGAATCTCACGAGATTCTTCAGCCACGGAGTCATGTATTCCAAACAGAGATGCTTCAGCTCAATTGTGCTCCTCTGGAAGCCCTGAATGCACTCCTCGAGGAATTCCAACGTCAAATGGGGTTCATTGTTAGCCAACTTTTCGCTGACAGACTTTATGAAGATGGTGTTGTTTGAGGGAATACAAAGGCCTTGAGTCTCCAGCAATTGACCCTCGATTTTGAGGTCGAAGGTTGCAGTGAGTGCACAGAGTTGATTGTAGGCGGCTGTCCTGAGATTGGGATCAGACGAGCCCAGATTCAGGAGAGCCATATTGAGAAGAGTTCCTGGAACATCTTTGGGTCTGATCTTCTGATGAACGGTGACTGAGTCTGGTTGACTGAGTTCCCACCGATTCCTGATGTGGATTATCGCCTGGACAATGTTGTCACAGTCGTTGTGAATGAAACTCAACTGGCCACTTTCATTTGCAATTGACAGAGTGAATTGGTTGTCATCCACGAGACAAACCTCCTCAATCTCTGAAGCATAGTAGACATCATTAAGCAGCACTGAATGTGCCAAAACTTTGGTTTTCTCTGCCGAAGTGATTTGTAGTGCTGTTGGTCCAACTTTAATTGCCACTTTGGTGTCTTTGTGGCTCAATTTAAGAGCATTGCTGAAAACTTTGAGATCCTCATCGAGAGATAAAGTGGCTCCGGGCAGCTTCTGTTGCTCAATATCTATATGTTCAGCCAATTTTTGCGGTGAATCCAGGAAACTCAGTTTCCTATAGCCCTTGAGGGGCGCCAAAATTCTATCGTGGAACTTTGTGTATTCCCTCACCCATGAGTTGCAATTGTAGATATAAACTGTTAAGACATTCTCATAAGCCACTTCCGGCAAGACGTAGAACCATTTCTGCAGGAACTCCGTGCGGAAGCGATTGTCCGAGCAGGTGTGCGTGAAATCAATTACCAACTCAAAAGGAGAGTGGCAGAAGGGCTTCAATGTGAGGATAACATGATAAATCAGAAGATCTCCATTCGTCTCACCGATTTTGTATCTCCTGGCGATGTAGTAGAAAACAGGGACCCCATGCTTATTAGTCCCGGCCTGGTAGAAAATATTCATTGATTTGAGAGTCTTAAATTCCTCCTTCTCGTGCATCTGGTGCTTCACCATAATCTCCTCGAAGTTCGTTGAGCTCATATCAATAGAACTCCATCTGGCATATGAAGAGAAGAGCAGGTGGGAGTCAATTGGTTTGTGCTCAGGAGGTCCCAAATAGGCCAAGAGAGTAGCCATCTTGTCGAAAGGTCGCCTTCCCACGGCCTTGTGATCTCTGCTGCTGGACAAGTAATCTCCAATGCGCTCCTGATGGGTCCACAAGAGCCGATGCAGAGCCAAGACATTAGCATCTGATATGAAGCTCATGCTGTGCGATGTTTGATCTACTGTCTCACAATCAGATGCAATCTGAATGAAGAATCTACGACCAGTCTCAAAGTGAGTGCGCAACAAGTCGTTGAAGCAGAGCATATGTTGCTCTTTAGAGAATTCCACATGATTGGCAATGTTCTGAAGAATCTTGGACATCAGCATTAGACCCCTCTTGACTGTGCTGGGCACCGATTTCCCCACAATTCCCAGCTCCTGAGGCGACACAATGGCCGGATTGATGAAACGCAGGAAGATCACTGTTCCCACAGCTCCAATGTTGTTCTGCAGCAAATTAGGGAATCTCTTGCTGAGCACCTGGTAGAGACAGTGGCACATGGAGCGCAGCTGTGGTGGAAATCTATCAGCTGATTCAATGATTGCATCAAAGACTTTCTGCGTCAGCGCTATAAGATTTCTTCGGTTCTGCTCAATATCCTCTCCTGTCTCCAATCTGGCGGGATCCACTTCAAAACTAGCGGAATGCTCCTCCAGCAGAGGCCTTATTAGAGGCTCAAGAAGATTCTGCAGATAGCTGGAGCCGTAGATTTTAAAGCAGAAAGCCATAATCTTACTTCCCAAACTATTCCCCCTGAAGAGCGTCTGCATGCAGTCGGAAACTTCAACCTCCCGATAGAACATGTTCCAGAGAAGTGGCGATAGAAGGTGTTTGGCATCGAAGAGCGTCACCAACACTCTGGCCAACTCATCCATCTGCAGAGTCGTTACAACATTCGCCAGTGCCATAGCAATTGGCAACTCCCCCTTATCACTGATCATCGTCACCAACTGCACCAGCTGCTCAAAACGATCCGCCAACACCGTCTCAGCCAGAGTATCAAACTCCGTACCCTGCTGAAGGATCTGTGTGAGAACTTCCATGAAAGCCGCCCGTGTCTGTAAGTCAGGATTGTACCCCAAATCAATTGAATGCATCAATCCTGAATCGATATTGGCACTCAGGAGATTCGACATAGCTTGAATGGTGGCATTTCGGAGAGTTCTCAGCTTCCCAGCGGCCATCCGTGGTCGAGGAGGAAGTGGCGGATTTGTGGGATCTTTATCCGCTTCAACTGTGTCAACACAGTCACTTAAGAGATTCATAAACAGCGTAAAGTACTTGAGGAAGAGCGCACTCTTGGCATCCATCAAGTCTCCACGATCGGATTCCTCAGGCTGCAGCGGAAGACCTCTTAGCAGCGCTGCCACAGCTTCCATGCACGCTTGATCGAGATCTCGTGTGATGATAGTCACATCTCCAGAACTAGGTGGAGCTATCTGGTGAGATGTTCCCATCACCCAGTCCGTGAGGTATTCAACTAGTTTGTTCCGGAACTTCATCTCTTGCCTGAAAGCCAGGTCATCCCTGCGCTTCATCATCACCTCCACCAATTGGCAGAGTTTCGTCTTTATGTGAATCGCATGGACAGTCATGTCGAGATGACGAACGTATCTCACAATTCCCAACATCATCCCCTCAATGCTAGTCACACAGAGATGCTCATTGGATGATGGCTGATCATTCTGATCCTTTGCCTGCTTCCCATCCAGGATACTCTTCATAATATAGATGCTGTGCTCAATAAACTGTGTATTAACATCCGTCACGATGACTTGACCCTGCTGATCGAAGAACTTCTCAACAATCGATCTGATCTGATCGAAGAGGATGGGATACAGTTGGGCAGACATTTGCTGGCCAATCAACTCTTTCACGTGCTTCTGAATCTGCTGACCAAATTTCTCATTATTACACACGAGGAGTCGCAACAGTTGACCAATAAATTGAGTCACTGGACAGAACTTATTGTCTTCCTCCTTCTTGTTTTGCTGCTTCTGCTCCTGTTGCTCATCCTTCACTGACGATGTGGATGGCTGGGCGGATGGATGAAGGGATCCCCGACCGGAGCTTGTGGAGCTCGAGATAGATGAATTCGAATGGGTGAGAGACACTGTAAAAAAATCACGATCAGAATTGATTTTAAAAACAAGTTATAATTTAATAAAGCTTCAACTTCTACTAATTGTAATTTGACTCACCCATCGATGTAGCATTTTGCACCTGGGATCCTTTTAAGAACTTGGTGGACAGCGTGGAGAGCTGCGTGAGCTTCAATTTGTCTTCAGGCTGAGCTGATGGAGCCTGAAGGCAGACCCCGCCGATTGTCAGGAGGAACCACGTCATGTTAGCCCACTCTGTGATCTGTTCATCCAAATCATGTTCAGTGCTCTGATGACTGGCCCTCCTCTTGCCCATGCCACGATGGAACATCTCCGCTTGACAATCCTCCCCTTTTCCCTTCGGATACGTCTGCAGAATCTTGCTCTGGATCTCCCAGCAACGATATGTCTCCTCCCAGGCGGGCTGAACACCATTAGCGCAGTGTTCAATCTTCCTCAGGAGACAGAAGATGTGCTTCTGCAGAGCCACTCGTCCCTGAGTTGGATCGTAGAAGCAGAACTTTGACTCTGTTCCTGAAGTTGTGAGAGCCGTGGAGGCCACTGAAAGCTCCTGGAACAGATGATAGTTAGGCAGGATGATAGAGACAGTCATCTCATCGGATCCTGAGCGAATTTCAGCTTCCTCGCAGAGGAATCCGAAGCACGCGAGAGATGTGATAATAGAGTCCAGATCCACTGACCAGAGATACATAAAGAACACAACTTCCAGCTTTATGTTGGCTGTTCGACAGATGGCAATCTGACTTCCAACATTGGCATAATCCTTGTGACGTTGGAGAAAAGTGTTGCGACAAATCAAAATCTCCCTCATCCACTTTAACACATCCCCATAGTTGGCAATTTGGTGCTGAATGAGCTTCTGAGAGATCGAGAAGAGAACTTGTGAGCTCACGTCCCAGAAAGTATTGATGGGCGCTTCGGGATTCCAAACTTCTATTTTATCCGGTGAATGGAGCGCCAACAGAGCTTCCATGGCCTCTTGTGCGACATCTGGCATCGTTGGCTGATGCACTAGACTCACTAAACCATTAATTAGCTCCAGTGTTGAGCTCTGCACTTCATGTCCAGCTTTTCCCAAGCTATTCAACAGCAACATCGGATCGGCATGGATGAGGCGAACCATGAGAAGGAGCAGAGCCTTGTGGGCCGGTCCCTCTTCAGGACGCGTCAATCTACTCTGAGCATCCTTGGATTTCAGAGTCAGCGACGTTATCATCCTCAACGGAGTGTGAGCTATATATCCCTGAGTGGCTTTGTTCAGTGTATCCGTGAATAGGGCTCTGAGTTCAGCCGATCTGGCATAAACCAAGTCAATCTGAGGCCACCAGGGCAATCGTGGCTGTGTCACAATTTTAAGTAGTGAGCTCACAATGACAAAGTGATATGCTGGTGGAGACGAAAGGCTCAGACACACCTTCAGAGCTTCGTTGTTGTGCGGTTTGATGCGGAAGCAAGACACCCAGCAGTCAATCATGAGATCGATGTCCTGGAAATTGTATCCTTGTCCTCGTGAAAAGGGTTTCGATGGATTGAAAAGTAAAGCCTTGAGATCGTTGATAACGCTCTGCACGAGCTGAAAAGTCACATTATTGGAGTCGGCAATATTAATGTAAGTCGACGCTTTGCACAGCTTCACACAGGCAATAGCTGCAGACTCTGTCAGCTGCTTTGAAGACGCATGAGAGCTCAAACCCTTCTTTATGCCCTCAACAAAATGTCTCTTCTTGAGGTGACACTGCGAACAGGGCGCTCCCGAGTCGGCATTGACAATCTCCTCGAGAACCTTAGGACAGAGGATCAGCAGGAGAATTTGCAATGGCCAAACAGCTGAACGACTCTTCTTGTTCTCAGCATACAAGTCCAGAATGTCAAAGAGTTGTTCACAGCACTTGGACAACTCATCATTGGGATTTCGTTGGAGCTCAGCAAACTCATGCGGATGAAACTCAATCCACGTCCACATGGCCTTCTCCAGGGAGTTCAGCAAAATGAGGTGGGCTGACTTCTTCAGTAGTCGGAACTTCAGGAGGGTCTCAGTGAGGAGTTTAGTCAAGCGTATGACATCGAGATCAATGTGCTGAATCAATTCGATATCACTATAGTCGGGATTCTCTTCAGAACACGCACTGAGTTCTTGTAGACGTGCCGAAATGCGATTGAAGACGGCACTAAAGTGATTCTGCGACAGAGCGAAGAGTACTTTGGACGCGAGAGCCTTCAGGGATGTGGCATTTGGATTATTCTCACTTTGTACATCAATAAACTGGCATATTTCGCGAAGCAACAGCTTCACATTCATTGCCTCGTCGTAGCGGGCAGTGTCTTTGGTCTGGCTAGAGAGACACCTCTCCAAAGTGGTTAAGATGATGATGAGAGAATCATAGCAGTACTTCTCCGTGTGCTCCTGTCGATTCTGCGGATTCTGGAAGGTGTCATTGACGCGTTGCAGCATCTTTGTCAGTCCTGAGATGACTAAAGAGAAGCGATACCGCGATATGGGGATCAGGTATGCCATAGTCTGGTCTAATGTCATCCTCGACTGTTGCATCTGATTGGTGTTGGTCGCTATCATGCGATAGGGCAGCTGGGGAAGAGAATCAAAAAATCTTATCAATTGAACTGACTCGCCCTTCCCACTCGACACATTTTCATTCATAAACTCTTGCTTTTCATTCATAATCCATCTCACACGGCATCACGTCCAATCACAACGCCCCATTGCACAACTATAGTCATCTCACTCTATCGCGTGGCCACGTGATTTCTTCCAAATCAAAACAATGCCCCATCTCACTCCCACACACTCCCTGTCGCACTCACACAGTGACAGCGGCCCAGAAAATTATTGATTTTTTCTCTTGGGGCTGCAGGAGGAGTCGCCAATCTTTTCGATCACTTTTCCCACTTACCTGCTCCTCGAAACGCATTAATAGCGAATTCGCCCACTCCCCGGGCTTCTGTGTCGCCATTGTGGGGTATTTTCACTGGGTTTCTGGGGCGTTCTACCACGGAATTTCTGCAAAAATTGGAGAGCACAAAAACGTTCTGACAATGGCCTTCTGACACACACTCGCGCACTGAACTTGGCTGCATTATCGATTTGACGTGTTGCTTCGCGGCTCACGTAACCTCACATTTTCTCACATTGTTTTCATTCTGCGAGTTGTTTTTCTGAAGAATCTAATAGAATTAGAAATTTTCTAGGAAGTGTTTAGTTGTAAAACACAATGGGAAGGACAAAGAAGTCACCACAGAAGAGGGTGGAAGCGGAAAATGAGGAGAAAATGAACACAGATCCTGGTAAGTGATTGTTTATCCCTGGTTCCTGGGTTGCACGTTTTTCCAGCATTTCCTCCTTTTAGGCAACGTTTCTCAAGGAGATGCTGTTATGGAAAGTGGAAATCTCTCCTTACAGCCTACTCTTGGCTCTTCCGGGGAAGCAGGTGCTGATAAACTAAAGAAAAAATCCGCGGAAGTTCCTCGTGGCGTTCCCAAAAGCGGAAGGGTTTGGAAGACACAGAAGCAAAAGTACGGAAATCTCTTGAAATTTTTCCTGAATTCCTAAAATACAAACTTCTTCCTTTTCTAGATTCTCAACGATTAAGAAATCCCTTCATAGACGATCATTTGAGAAGAAAGAGCAGTTGAGGGAGGAAATCCGCAAGATAAAGGATCTCTCGCGATCCATCAAGCAGCAGAAGCAGCAAGAGAAGGAGCAGTTGAAGGAGCGCCGGGAGACTAATGAAAAGCGCAAATTGGAGAATCAGCGCAAATCCGAAATTGTGCAGATCATCAAGAATCCCGCCAAGCTCAAGAGGATCCGGAAGAAGCAACTGCGAATGATTGAGAAGCGCGACTTGAGTACAGTCAAGGCTATTTAATAAATGCAGTAAGTAGTGAATTCAGTTTAATCCAGGCAGAATGAGTTGATAAGCTCGAAGATGGGATTCTCCAGGAGGACCAAGTTCTTTTGGTAAATATCCAGCAGGTGATGCAGAACCACCTGCCACTGAAAGCCTGACTGTCCTTCAATCAGTTTCATGAATCCCTCCGGGAGCATTCCTCGCCTCAGATTCTTAAACGGACCAAGACCCTCCAGTGATGCAGCATTCCCAATCACGATGCACTTATGCTTAGCTCGTGTGAGCGCCACGGCGAAGCGCTCAGGACTCCCCATAATTCTCTGGTCAACGGGGCACAAGATACCCTTGTTGTTGCAATTGGTCACACAGGAGTAGATGATAACACTCTTCTCTCTTCCCTGATACTGATCCACGGTGTTCACTTCCACTCCACCTCCCGGAATCACTCCAAACACTTCGTTGAACTTCACCATGAACTGCTTGAGGAGGGTCACTTGAGCCCTGAATGGAGTAATAATCCCTATATCGCTGTATTCAATCCCCAACTCAGTCAATGCTCTCACGATGTAGAGACACAGAGCAGCCTCGCAGATGTTGGCACTCAAGTGCATCCCCAGTGACTCAGGCAATGTCTCCTCTTTCTTGGTGTCACCCATGTTGATCTTCTTCGTGAATTCAACATGAGCAAGAGCCATATTCCCGGTGTCGATATACATGAAAGCATGTCGCAAATCTGTTTGCAGTACTTTGTAGAGCCACGGGAAGGGGCAAGTCTCATCGGTGAAGACCACTTCGGGAGCGTATTGAATCACATTGTTGGCCACAGTATCATTGGCGCAGGTCAGTAATCCGTTGTAGGCCAAATTGTTGGCGACATTCATAATGGTTTGGTTCATGCGGTATTGGGTTCTGAAAAAAAAAAGAAATAATTCTTCCTTATTCAGGAGCTTTTATGCTCAGATAAATATCAAAGTTTAAGGAACTTTGGAGTTTTGAAATCAAATTTCTAATTTGATTTGTTTTCCTAATCAAGAACAACAAATTTTATTAATAGTAATTTGCTGTTCCCGCAACACCCACGCGATTTTCATCTACAAGTTGTAACCGCAGAAACGGATTCTAAGATATTTTTGGACACCCAAGAGAACAAGATCCCCCCAGCTGTAAGCTATTTTGGAGTCACCGCGATATTTGGAATGGAAAGATCTTATAACTAACGTAACTAACCTGAGAGTAGCCACTGTGTGGGGTGTTTGGAGACGCTTAAAGAGACTCTGCTCGCCGCCCAGTGCCAGAGCCTGATCAGATGTGATCAATGGTGGCAACTGGTGAGAATCCCCAGCCAATAGGAACTTCCTGGCCGATAAGAGTGGCCTCAATACGGTGGGTTGGAAGACCTGAGTAGCTTCATCCACAATGCAAAGATCGAATTCCCTCTGGACAAGGAGGGGATGATTGCATCCCATGCACGTGACTGCGATAATCTGGCAGCTATTGTAGAACATCTGAAGCTGTGCAGCACTTTCGACATTTCGCGTGATATGGGCTTCGGTGTATTTCTGCAGAGACGGCAGGACACGACCAGTCGTCCCCAGACGCATGAAGGGGATATCGAAGGGCAGGAGGCGCTCGAGGAAGTTGTCCACAGCCGCATTGGTGTGACTCGTGATGAGAATGGTCCATCCTTGGCGGAAGTAGTAACGCACTATGGCGATGATAGTCTCAGTTTTGCCCGTTCCGGGGAGTCCCTCGAGCAGCATGTACTCCTGCAGGTGGACATTCTTCATGATGGCGTCCATTTGGTCATCATTGAGATTCCAGAAACCCTCATGGACCACCCTTTCGCCCTCTGGGAGAGCCTGAACCATCGGCGGCACTCTGTCCACAACCAATCGTCTCAGTTCATTGCTCCTCACGGTATTCGACAGCAAAGCGCCCAGAGTGGTCAAATTGTAGGTCATGTGCATTTTGCTCTCATATCGATCGATGTGGAAGATATCTCTGGGATAGAGAGCTCTTAGATCTCTCTCCAGCGACAGACAGATGCATCCTGGCTCAATTGAGGTGACAGTTCCTGTGGCCACAGCGATCCTCCTGGATGTGCTGACAATCAGATAATCACTCGTTGAGAAGCCAGCCGTAAGGCAATCCCTCTTGGAACCGCCTGGCTGGGATCTATCCACGCTGAAGTCTGTCAGGAAGCGAACGCCCTGACGAGTGGGTGGAGTCGTGATGACCATATAGGCCAGAGTAAATCCCTGTGAGAGCAAATATCACATTATTATGAAATTATTCATAGTTAAAGTGAAGGCAAATCTACTCATGATGTCTGGAGAGTTTATATTGTGCTTCTTTTTTTTTGAAACAGAAAGCGAGGTTCGTAACTCAAAAGCAATTAAAATTCTTTTTGCAAGGTACAAAATTTGCAAAAAAAATTGTTCTTTAAAATCGTTCTAAGTAACATTTGAAAGACCAAAAGTCTACAAGTGAATGCCGTACAAATGCGTCAAATGAGAAATTACTTCTCCAGTGAAGTATAACTTAAACACAGTGGAAGCACTACAACAGCAGCGCCCGTTGAGTGCAATTAATTGGTGAATTGAATCTCTTCGAGTTTACCAATACACCACGACATGGCAAAGCTGGCAAAATCTCTACTAAGAAATTTTTAGACAAAATTGATAGCAAAAACTGTTGCAAATATCTCATTTGAACACGCAGATTGAATATTTTGCAGTAAAAACTCAAACCGAAGTTAAGATCTGAAAAATAAGCTATAAGACTCACCTCTTTCTCCCTCGCTTCCGGAGTTTTAGTCCAAATCCTCTCGTGGCCATGGCTATCATTCTTGTAGAATTGTTCATAGAGCACCACATGCACCCAATCGATGAAGTAGTCCACGTGCTCCTTAGTCAAGTGGCCACTAATTTGCTGAAGAATTTTGAGCATGGAGTGTCCGGGCGTTATGAGCTCCCTCTGCTGAGATCGCATGAGAAAAGTGCCGCAAATGGTGTTCATGGGGCACGTGGGACACGCCGTGGGATGATTAATTGGCTCTGGCAACTTGAATTCTGACTCCGCCTCATCCAGATAGACTTTCTCGGCCGCCAAATAACTCACGTACCTGTTTCTCATCATGATCAAGTCGCGCACTTCATTCCACGATGGCTTGAGCTCATGGAAAATGCCTTCGCGGAGGTAGAGCAGGAGGCCCGATTCGACATCTTTGTGGACTTCGGCCATCATCATCTGGTACAGGGTCAGCTGGCCTCGGTGTTCCGGCGTGAAGCTCGCCCGACCCGTCTTCACCTCCAACGGCATGGTTTTAATCACGACGCCATCGGGTGTCTTCTTTCGCACGCGGACACTGACATCCACCTTCCCCTTGAGGCCCATATGTGGCATCCAGATGTTCTCCTCAATGTCCTGGACACTGACAATGGTGCCGGTGAAGTTGTCTATCCTGTCGTAAAATTTCGTCGGGCGATTCATCATGTAATGCTGGATGAATTCATGGATTTTTGGCACAAACTTGAACATCTCCTCCTCAGCATCTTGTTCATCGAGACTAGATGAGAAAATCTGGAAAGATGTTCTTTGACTTTGAAGCATCTTTCTGCATCCTTCCAAGATCTGCTCGCGCGTCTCGAGTTTCTCCTCAAGGCACATTTGGAGAAGTTCATGAACCATAGAGCCCACAGTCATCTGCAAAGGGAATGTCAATCAATTGCAATAGCTGGGAATCTTGCGAGATACAATGAGCAAGTGTTTGCTTTTGGCGGGAAGTTAACTGTATGTATACTCACAATTTTAGGCTCTGGCGCAATTGTCCGGAAGTATTCCTCGAGGATTCCTTTGCGGGAACAGAAGAGCGACCCCAAAAGAGTCGTTCCCGAGACCAGTAGATTGGGATTGACCACCAACAGCCCTTCCTGCATGTTTATGATATGGCACTGCAGATCCTCACTCCAGGACGCCTTCACGGACACCACGTCCACTAAAAAAACAAATTACAGTTAGCAACCATTTCTCGGAAACGTAAAACAAAATACTCACAGGGATTGACTTCCGTGTAAATCCAATTGTGATAGAGAATCAACTGCCCGGTTTGCGCCCTTTCCTGCGGCACATCATCCTCCATGAGGCTTAACCTTACTTCCCTGGGAAACTTGGTCACCGTCTTCACCTCGCATCGCCTCCATCGGGTGAGATCAAACGCTCTGACGGGCGCACTCCGGGCCTGATGCTCTTCCGGATTGTTTGCCCCACTGTTAACTGAGACATTCTCCTTGTTCTCCTCGTACTCCCACTCATCCCACACCCATCCGCTCAAATCCAGCGGTTCGCTGCCTCCCTCAAGCACTAGTCGACGCTTCTTGCTGGGATCCATTGTTTCCTGTAGCTTTCCTTGATTCTATCACGATTTTCTCTGGCATCCTATGCCTGGACGCTGTGAAAAATTCCGCTAATTCGCCGCCAAATAAAAGTGAGGTTATGGTGTACAGATGTGCGATGACATCCCGCCAAATAGGGTTGCCAGATATGACAATAATCCCGCGAAATTGCTAAATTCGTTTAGAAATTCGCTTAGTTTTTGCAGTTTTCCAAGAAAAAGTAGAAAATTTGGTCTGAAATTGTTTAACTAATTTATTGAGAGATGATTTTGGTTAAATAAGAGCCAAATGTTATGCTGTACCATGAATTTATGGGAGAAATTTGGAGCTTTCAATCTTTAGTACAGATTTTTGATAAATTTTTCCGCTAATAAATGCATTTTTTGGCGAAAAATATACATTTCCGGGCAGCTGAGCGCCCCTCATCTCTCAGGATGATTGAAAAGAATCACGTTAATTTCAGTTATATTTAATGCATATAATTAGATATCTTCGCCATTCTAGCTTATTTTTTTCGTCTAGGTATATAACTTTCGTTTATTATTCCATCCATTCACTAATTTTTCTCAGCTTCTTTGTCCACCGCCTCTCGATCTATCATAATTAGTTTTTTTTAATCTACATCTGTGTACAATATAGTTATTATTACACCTCTCTTTGCTTTTTTTCCATCTATAAAATATATTTTTGAAATTCAAAAATATTCATTTTCTCTCTCTCTTTCTCTCTTTTTCATTTGACTTATAAGAACGAAAGCAAAAAGAAACTTCTCCGCGCTTCTTATCTGCCTCTCTTGTATGAATTTTCTTTTCCACCACTCACACTCACGCAAAAATCATTTTTTTTTTATGACAAAAAGAATCACTATATAAATTAAGAAGTTGTGTGATTTCCGGAGAGAAAATGCCCGGGAAAAGGGAAGAGAAGTTCCTGCGAAGTGAGGGCGGGAAAAAGGAGGAGGAGGAGGAGATAAAAAGGGATTTTATATGGTGTCTCTCATCTCCTGCCGAGTTAATCAGTTGGTCGTTTCTCGCTGTTCTTTCGCGTGAATTCTTCGGCATTTTTCATGAATTTTTTCCGATCATTGAGATACTCCCCCGCCAGATCCGCTCTCAGTGGATGTTCTGGCTCTGGATCATTCACGAGGGCAATCAGGGCCTGAATCACTGCAACACGGCAAGTCAAGAGGGAAAAAATATATAAAATAAAAAAACCAGCTCAAGGCAGTAAAGCGATTGTTATCTCTTGCTGCGATTATAAAGTTCTCACCTTGATCAGTTTTTGTCGCTGGCTTCCAGTTCTCTGCACTGATTATCGGCAGACACACCTGACCCTTCTCATCGATGTTGGGATGATAGATTCTGGTCTTAAAGCTGATTTTTGGTGGTTTGAACGGATACTCTGCCGGAAAGTTGATCTCAATACGAAAGGCACCTTTATTGTATGGTGGATTATCCTGCAAAGAGGCATTTCCAGTTACTCTCTGAGATCATTTTCAGCTATATGAAAATGCCCAATGACTCACCGGAACAATTAATCCCGTCCACACGAGAATATTCGTTTCGTCCACTACGATATCTCTGAAGGACTTCATTCCGGACGCCCTCAAGTCTGACAATTCCTGCAATGGCACACAAAACACAATTCAGCTGGATCACCAGACAGGTGGAAGTGGCAGTGGAGGAAGGTCTCTCAATGCTGAATAAATTAGAAACTCAATTATGCGAGACATTTTTCCCCATACAGAGAAAATTGAGAAATCCAGAGGAATGACATAACCTCAAATTACGCAAAATGCTAATTAAGTGCTATTGCACGGGAGAATTCAATCAAGTGCATATGAAGAACTTAGTAAATTGGGTCTCTGCAACCTTTGTGATAAGTTTCTTTTTGTTTTGGGACAATTTTTCGCGAATTTTAAGCACTTTTTTACCTTTTGCAGTCGTCTCGACGCAGCCATTTTGCTATTTTTTGACAATCACTACCGTCACCGATCGGTGCGACATCTCGTGGTGAACACATATCTCATTATCCAGGAAAATTTTTATCCAAAAATTTGAAACAAATATTTTACCGGTTATTTCCCACTCAGAAAAATTGCTGAATTCCCGCAAGAAATAAAACAAGATTATGTTGAAGCACGATTCACCTCATCTTTAATGCATATTACAAAACATTTCTACGTCTTTAATACTAGTAATTGATTTGAAAAAATGTTTTGAGATGAATTTCTGACTTTAGTCATTTTCTTAAGTATATTTTTCATCATTAAATTTCTCAATCTTTTTACAGATAATATTCCTTTTGCAATTTCGTGCATGAAATCATAATGTTTTTTCTTTATAATATATTTTTTAGTCAATTATTCTACATTCTACTAACTTGTTGTGTGGCTTAATAGTCAAAAACTAAGTGATATTTTTTTCATCAAAAATTAAATGGAAACCAATGTTTTGGCGACAGTCTTGCCGATGTGAAAATTTTGCACATTTTTTCTCTCTCTCTGTAAAATTTCAATAAAAACACAACTAGAATAATATTCCTTCTCAAGATATAGTTTTGCAGAAAAATGAGATGCGCTTTTCTTGTCCTAATATTCTGCATCAACCCCTAAACACACTAAAAAAAAACTCAAGTATATGTAATGAAAGCATGATAAAGTATATCTCAACAGGAGAGAGTAAAATATAGTAAAAAGAGTAAGAGAAAACGTTAAGAACACATTCTTCGGTTTCTGCAACTACGCTCAAAGGGAAATGGTTGCGTCTTGAAGGTCAAATCAAGGCGAATAAAAGATTGGGGGCGCCTTTCTCTCTCGGGACAGATGAGAAGAGGAATAAATTAGGTGAGAGATGTTAAATATTAAGTGTTGAACGCATTTTCCGCCCCAAGTCGAGGGGAGGGGCGGGGGAGCGAAATGAGAAGTCAAGGGAAAAAGAAAATTAATAGAAAGAGACTCCCTTTTATCAGTCACTCAAAATGCCAGCCATGGGTGGTGCAGGAGAGACTCTTTGGAGCGATCACCGTAGTCATACGTGAGCTCCTTCCCCGGCTCGATGTCATCTTTGGCCAGTAGCACTAAGTGTGGTCTTCCCTTGTAGTCCACAATCTTTGTTATCAGATTCCCGTTGCGTGAGTGATTCACGAGGCGTCCCATCTTTCCAGTCTCCTTTGTGGCGTCGATACTGAAGGAAAGAGAGAGAAAAAGAGGTTTAATAAGGACCCTGACGACCTTCGTCTAGTGAGTGACAATATTGAGAAAACTTACCAGTATTGAACATTTTTGTGCTTGAAGTAATACATGTAGCAGCCAGCATTTTGATCCTCAGCATACATCTGCTCCCTCTTGCCGGCCTCACAGTTCGAGATCAAATCCCCAATGTACTCCACGACAAACTCCCCCTTGGCGAACGCCTGAGTGGCCACAACGCCGCGTCCCTTCTCCTTGAACAACTTCACCGCCAATCCGCGCTCCCTGCTCTCGGCCACAGCCTCCTCCAGAGCGCGCTGTTCCTCCTTCTGCACCTCCTTCTTGGTCTTACGCGCACTCCGACGCACCTTATAAAACTCCTTAATGGTCTTCTGGGCAGTGCCATTAGTCAGCTTCTTCGACGTGCCATTTTTCGCCCGGGCGCCAACCTGCGGAGCCGGGAAGACACCGTTCTCACGCGGTGGTGGCGGAAGTTCCTGTTGATCAGCAATATCGGACACACCCTCCGCTTCTATCCGATTCACCGTGTCCTCCCTGGCCTCCGTGGCATTCTCCACATCATTCACATTCTCAGAGTCACTCTTCTTGGGTGACGGACAGACAATTCGATGGGGTGTTGTTGGTTTCTTGCTGCGCAATCGAGCACCGGGTGTTGTATCGTGACTCCGATCCGATACAACGCCACTGTCGCAGGAATTGCTATCTGAACACGCTAACACTGGCGACACGGGCTTCAGCACATCCTGATTAATGCCATTCTCCTTGATCTTTGACGGTGAAATAGCACTAAAGGACACAAAACCATTCCCCGTGAGACTTGAGAAGTCCGTCTTCACCTCCAGACTCTTCTTAATGACAATCGAGGAGGCCTGATTGGGAGACTTGTCCACATTGAGCTTCAACACGGGTTTCTGCAGGAAAATATTCGAGGACTCCTCCTCATGCGGCATCTGTCGGTCCGGATAGGAGTCACATGTGTCATCATCTACCAATTCGATTGTCTCGTAGGCCCCATTAGCCCCCACATCCACCTTCTGGGTCGCCTGAACCGGAAAGTATCGCGTAATCTCGATATTCTTCACATTCCTCTTAGACGATGGCCTCAACACCATCTGTGTTTTGAATTTCGTCTCAATTCCAGGCATCTTTTCAGTTCCATTCTCATGAATACTCAACGGATCAAGCTTGTAGTCCTTCCTCTTTGGACTGGCACAATATTCCTCAAGTAGATTCCTCGATGTGGCACTAGAGCTGCCCGTCGGTGCCGCCGGACGGGCTCTTCTTCCTGTTTGAAAGGCCATATAACAAAAGATCATTCCATTAATGATACCCAACATAAAATGCCATTTTTCATGAAATTAAAATTGACACAATTCCGTCCTTGGCATATTTCCTCTCTCATCTCGTATCGCCCATTAATTACACCACCGCACACAAACAATTGTGTACTGTGTTGGCTTTCCCTCTTCATTCTCTCTATGACCAGAAATGGATTGCAATTTCCCCACAATATAAAATACATCCAATTGCCCATTTTGCTGGTTCCATCAACTCTCCTCGAAGCACTATGCGATATTTCACGAGATGCTAATCTTGAGAATTTTCCGCGCAAGAATTCAGCGGAATAAACAACAAGCATAGTATTTTATGAAGTCAATAAAAGTGAAGCGAAATAGAAAATGTGGAGGAAGGGAGAAGAGGGGCCCTACTAGTTGGGCTTGGGCGCGGAAATTGGAGCATATCCGAAGACAAAATGGCTATTTGTGCTCAGCATGTTGGCAACGAGTGACAAAATACTTATAATTCTCGTGGTAAAATTTAAAAAAAAAATCATTTCTTTTTAAATAATGTTATTCAGGAGATTTGGAGGTATCAGAGTTGATTAAATTTAGAAATAATTTGAGATTTTGTATTGCCCTGACACGCCCAACAAGCTCTCCCGATTGCATAAGAATTCCGCCGTTTGTCCGTGTATCCGTCTGTTATTGATTTTGTGGCCAAATGATTGCAGATAGAGACTTTGGGTCTAAGAGGACACCCTTTCCCCAAAGTTAACCCATGTATCATCAATAAGCTTTTAATTAGCTGGTTTATCCTATAAACCCGACCTTTTCTACAGAAACATTTTTGAATTTTCTTACAACATTTTATAGATTCACAGGACACGCTTTTCTAGATTGGAAAAAATGGAAAATTGGAAAGATTGGAAATTGGTGTTGGAAAAAATGAAGGGGCTGCTTATAATCCCAGGGTCAACTTTAGGGGAAGTCCCTCGAAGACCCGAAGTCTCTATATGCAACCGTTTTGCCGGTTTTGCCTCTTGATGCTCTTGATCAATAACAGACGGATAAAGGGCGTTATTGCGATTGCAATGCCTTATGTTGTCGGGGCAATAATATGCTACCTCAATCAATTGCGTCACCAGTTCTTCTTGAATCGTTTAGTATCAGTCAAAAAAATCCCTGTTTAGAAAAATTAATATAATAAATCTAAACTTAAATGTTTTAAAATGTTTCCTCAAATAGGAACTCAATCTAATCGGTAATCAGCCGGTAATAGCCCTAAAACTGCGATAGATTTCACGGGTTTCTTACATTCGTGATAATAAGTAACTTATTTAACTATTTATATTTCTCAGAATCCTCAGAATCTTATCAGAATCATTACACAAAACAAAGGACATGCCAAGTTTACACTTGGAGTAGCTGGGATTCGGTGGGCCACCTCGGGAGGTAATGCAATTTGCTTTTCATCTGAAAATCGTCACTGGGGGTTATGTCGAGACGCGTCTTTTAAAAAAATTGATCTCTAAATC